>APFE031255951.1:80306-93607 GCA_000404065.3 Pinus taeda | reverse complement strand
CTCGTTTCCGAAATTTGGGGAGGTCGCGTTTCGTATCGCTTCCCGTTTCAGAAACTCGTACCCGTTTCCCCTTTCGTGCAACTTAGGTTTAGACTTAGGAACTCCATTAAAAATATTAATTATTTTAATATCTCCCAAACCGGGTACACTCTGTCCAAACCATTTCTAGGTCATGGAGATCTCATGTGCTTTAGCCTCTCCACCAATTTTCATGGCTAGAGCACATCTGGTGCTACCCCAAATCAACACTCCCTCTTAGCGACGACTGTGCTCTAGTAATACTCCTCACTATGCATCACTCTGATTATCCGGCACCGATACCTGTGTTGATGATAGGCCTCTTCGCCCAACATCTTGTGCACTGCTGCATCCTATACTGTTGCTCATGGCCCTCCCGTTGCTACTGTTGCATTCGTACAACAGCTCCCTCTGCATCCGTGTTGTTGCTGGTCCATCCTCCCAACACTGCATCTGCACTGCATCCCCCTCTCATCATGTTGCATCATGCTACTGCAGACTGCTACTGCACTGCAACTCAGTTACTGAGAAGTAAGTAACTGATCCACCCAACTTTTGACATCCCTGTCAGGATAGAAACACTCCCGATGTTGAAGCTCTCTCTGTCGCTATCAAGTGCTCCCTTTACTGACCTCTGCGCTATTGCAACAACTCCCAATATCTTGCATCGTTGCACACGTCTCTGTGCCATCCTGCACTGGTGCAACACTCCCGTGCCTCTCGCACTATTGCAGCTTGCTAGATTCGCACTGTTCAGGGAATCTTGCATTGTAGTACTCTCTACCGCTTCATCTGCATCCATCTCTACCTACATCTGCCAGTCCTGCTACTCCTCTTCGAGGCTCCTGTAGTAAGGTATAATCTAAGAGGTTGGGTACCTCAAGGATCCTGCCCCTCATCACTTGTAGTCCTCCTGACTATAGCTCGATGTCTCTCCACTTCTTCTCAAGTGGCACATGAGCACTCATGGCACAATCGTCATCCCCCTCGACTTCTTTCTCTGCCCTTGCTGGCACTGCCTTCGAGTCAAAAGCCTCTCCCTTACTCTTCTTCCTCGAACACTGGTTCACATAGTGACCCAGTTCCCCATAATGGAAGCACTTGACCTTGGAGAGGTCCTTCTTCTTCCACTTCTCCTGCTTTCTCGCAGATGCTAGAGCGGCATCTTCTTCCTCTTCCTTCTTGATCCTAACCCCTTGTTGCTACTCCCCACCTTGGTCAGCCGTCTGATCTCTTTTTGATGAAGAGCCGCCCACAGTTCTTCCCAATCCGGAAGACTCGTCTTGCCTAGTATGCTCTGGAAAAATGTCTCCCAATCCTTGGAGACTGCGTTAAGTGTGGTCCTTACCATCAACTCCTGATCCGGCGTGACCCCTATGGAAGTTAGTTGGTCATGGTCTCCTTAAACCGACCAGGAAAGACATCTATCTACTCTCCCTTCTGTATCTAGTATGACCTTAGCTGATTCTCCAGGAACATCTTCCTCTGCACGGAAGCATGTTGGTACAATGTCTTCAAGGTGTCCCACATCTCCTGTGCCATTTCCTTCTCGACAATATGTGGGACCGCATGATCCTTGACCCCATCAAGGATGATACACTTTGCCTTAGCCATTGCCTCCTCATACCTTTCATTAGCTACCAGTTCAACTGGGATAGCCATCACTCTCAAGGCGAAGCCCTCGATACGATGTTTGTCTAGAATGGACAAGATCTTGGCCTTCCAGACCACAAAGTTGGACGCTCCGTGTAGCCTGCCCTGATCTCTCAGCCCATTCACGACCATCTTGCTACTCTTCTGTCGACTCCTCCGAGTCTCTCTACATCCCGCCTGGAAGTTCTCGGTTCGGCTCTTGCTAAGTCTCTCTACTTCCTGCCTCGAAGTTTTTGGTTCGACTCCTTCGAGTCTCTCTACTTTCTGTCTGGAAGTTCTCTTCTGGATTCCCTCTGAGTCCTAATTTCCCTCCTAGAAATCCTTCTGCCAACTATCAGGTTGCTCCTCTTCGGTCGTCTGTGCAACTGCAACACTGATCCGGATTCCTTGGCTAGAAATCCGCCTCGGCAGCAACTCCCTCTACCTTGGTCTTTCCCTGTTAGGTACTGTTCTAACCACATTACCCCACCAGCTTCGCTCTCGCAAACTGCCCACAACTTCCTTCGCCCTAGCAACTGAAGCATTGAGCCTCTTAGCTTTGCACAATCCCGGCACCGGCAAAACAAGTCCCTCAGCCAGTTGCGTCAGCCATCCTGGCCTCTACGTGGCTCTGCGTGAGCCTCTTTCTGCCCTCCCAGCCTCTGCGTTGGCCTCTCTCTAACTTAGACTGATGACATAGTCCCTCTGTGTCAACCCTTCCTCTATCGCTTCTGCAAGGATCAACTACTATCACTTGGGACTGTTGATTCTGCTGCAAATGCTCTAGTTAGCTGATGCCTTCAGTTCTCCTGTGATCTGCAACCATGCTTTGATACCATGTTGAATTTTCTAAGTCTATCTGTTAGACAATTAATCTGTATTCTACTGGTTTATTTCTTCTACTTGTTTAAATTCGAGCAAGTTATTTAAAACGTTTAAATACGAAAATAAACACAATACAGTCACAACATCTATAGATCATGAATTGCAAGAAAACAAGCACACAAGTGACATCGTTATATTCAGAGGGTTATATTAATATGCAGTCTTTTTGAGTACAATTGGGTGCCTAACCGGCTCACCCGACAGAGAAAACTACATGGCAACAATACCTCTATATCCAGAAATAGGTATTCTGAAAACCTGTCCCAGGAAACCCTCTTCAGCACAACTGAAGCTCAATGCTGGCCCTTCTGGCCTCTGCGTTAGCCTCCTGCTGACCTGTGTCAACCCCAGGACCCTCCTCGTCAGCCATCTGAGGCACTGCGCAGTCTCTGGGACCCTCTGCATCACTCCAGCAGCCTCTGCGTGGATGATGCAGACCGTCTGACCTCTACGCTATCTTTGTTGGGCTCTATGTAGCCTGGACTAGTTGCTGCTCTCGCTCTCGCTCTCTTTGCTTCTGCACTGGTCTCTCAGTAATGTCTTTGCCTCTCTGCCTCGTACTCACTGCCCCTCATTGTTGATCACTAATTCAACTTTTCTTAGCAACCCGACTCTAGCAAAATGAATGACTGATCACTCTGGTGTGTTCTCCAACTGACCCTCAAGCTTCTTCTTATACTTTCCTCATTGGTCCTTCAATGACCAAGATTAAATCTCTAATCAACGGCTAAGATTAGACTTGGCTTGATCCATGACTTTTGGAACCTTCTAACCCAGTTTTATATTAATACCCATTAATATTTTATTTTTCCTAAGTTTAGACTTAGGAACTCTATTAAAAATATTAATTATTTTAATGTGAAAATTATATTTCTGCAGTAACTGATTTACTTTTCCTACTTATTCCACCATAAATTATTCATGAAATCACTTCAATAAACATTAAAATAAATACTGCTGCAGATATCACATTGTAATATAGAAACAAACATAAGCACAAGAATCAACACATTGACACGAATATTTTGGACTAATGTCCCCAGAAAATCCCAATGTGGGAAAACCGGTGCAGCAAGGGAGGATTTTATTATGCAGCAATTTTCTAGTACAATAGGGTGCCAAACTGGCTTACCCACAGATAGATAGACAAATTCACCAGCACTTTTTTTGAGCCCAGCATCAGCCCTGCTGATCTCTATGTGGTATCGGAGCCCTCTGTGTCAGCGTGTTGAGACTCTGCGCAACCTCTCTGGCCTTTTGCATCACTCCTGTAGTAGCCTTTGCGTGGATGACGCAGGCCCTGCTGGCTTTGCGCAGTCTCTGCTGCCTCTGCGTGGCTCCCTCTGGCCCTGTGTCTACCTGTGCCGCCTTTGCATTGATCTTCCAGTCTCTCTGTTCTGTACTTGCTACCTCCTGACTGCTCACCAGACCACTGGTTCAATTTCTCAGATAACCTCGCTCCAGAAATTGAACTGACTGGTCTCCCTCAGTGTGTTCTCCAAGTGACCCTCAAGCCTCCTCTTATACTTTTCTTGTTGACAAATCAACGACCGAGATTAAGTCCCTAATTAATGGTTAAGATTAGATCTGGCTTGATCCATGACTTTTGGACCATTCTAACACAGTTTCATATTAATTCACAATAATATTTTATTTTCCCTAAGTTTAGACTTAGGGATTGCATTAAAAATATTAATTATTTTAATATCTCCCGAGCTGCTTAGAATCTGTCCAAACCCTTTTTGGGTATTTGAGATCTTATGTGCCTTAGCCTCTCCACCATTTTTCGTGGCTAGAGCACATCCGATGCTACCCCAAATCAACATTTAATATCTCCTAAACCGGGTACAATCTGTCCAAACCTTTTCTGGGTCTTGGAGATCTCATGTGCTTTAGCCTCTCCACCAATTTTCATGGTTAGAGCACATTTGATGCTACCCGAAATCAACATACCTTTATATGGATGGTTGTAGCAGAGTTATAGTGCATTGGCTTCCAAAGGATGCAATAGGAGGTTGGGCATAGTAATAGGGGAACCACAGTAAAATGACATGAGTTGTTGTCAGTTTGAGCATGGAACAATCATGTTCTTTTTTAGCAGTGAGATAATTTGCTGAAGTTGTTTTGGACTTGTAAAGGTCTGGACATCATCGCTGTCAGAGGTTGGAAAGAGCAAAAAGACCTCATACTGCTAAGGTGAAGCATCTTACTGGTACCTGAACGTGATCGTCTAGCTGGTCATCATATTTCCAGGTTCAGTCTTCCACTTCATGCTTCCCATATGTTCATGTTTTAAGAGAGAAATTGTTTTCTATGAATGCTATTCTCCTATATTAGCAGATATTATCTTCTGAGTAGCACAAGTCCATTGGAAATCTAAGATATAACACCCACAATAGTATACAATCAAACTACTTGACAAAAGACATCGATGGGAATTTTAAATATAAACTGAGAAAACTGTTAAGGCCTATAAACCATATCTGTAGGTGTCTCTATTATAGATCTAATGAATAGAGTATGTCGTTGTCCTATGTTGCTATCAATGATGTTGAGAACATTGTAGGGAAATATTGTTGTTGAGAACAATGTTGTCCACTACCATAAGCCCTGAATTAATGGAGTATTTAAAACATCTCATGCACCAACACAACAATCCCTCCATGGATTGCAATATAGATAAGAAAATAAATTGATTAGCAGACCTCTCTCAAAAGAGATCCATGCCATTCTTATCCATGAGCAACCAAGAGATTTGCAGGAGTAGTCGAAGATTGGACACAACATCCTTGAACGTGGAACCAATTGAAACACTTCAGGGTCACAAGGAAAGTTCTTTCTAAACTGGATGAATTAGATGCACTTCTTTTTGAAGTGAACCAGTTAGAAGGGAGAAAACTAATTTGGGCCATAAAATGGCTATGTTTGCTCTCATACAACTCAAGTTCTTGGAGGAACCTTGTGAAGGGGTCAGACTTCCAGTTGTATCTTGTCTTAGTAACATCATGAGACTAACCACCCCTATAGCTCCTTACAATGATGATGTTATGAAGAGAGTCTTCAAGCTGATGGTAGAAACCTTACAAGACTTGGATAACTCCTTGGGTTCTACATTTGGGAAGAAGCTTCAGGTTTTGAAATTATGGCCATGACTAGGACTTACATATCATGTTTGATCTCAAGTGTGATGATCTTATCTTGCAGATGTTCTGAAGCCTCTTCAACATTAGGAAACATCATCCTAGCACAATCATAGCACACATACAATCCATCTTGTCATCATGTATGAGAGGCCATGATGCCATTTGTGGGAGTTGCAATCTCAATTGTTGTTCGTTTGGAGGAACTGCTTATGAACTAGCTGAGAGGTTGGTTGAGCAGAACATTGGGTTATTCAGGAGACAATTGACCAGGGAGGAGTTGCTCAGGTTTGGGGGATCATATAGCAAGAATGAGCTGAGGAGGAAGGGGCTTTGCTTTCTCTACAAGGGACCTTGAGGACCTGATCACTCATGCTTGAGTGACACAGAGGTAGAGCAAGAGGAGATTCCTTTTGACTTTCAGGGTGAGGATTCCTCTTTGGACGAGTCCATGGGTTCATATAGTGATGCCTCTGAGGAGCTTGACTCATGTAGGGTTGTTGATAACAGGCTAGATTTATATTCGGGTGTGTATGGTGAGCAGTTAGTGGACCCTATGAGAGACATTCAAGATGATGAGTCACTAGTGATGATTCAGCATGAGCAACATATGGCAGAGCATGAGATAGTTGAGGAGGATGATGTGCACAACATGCACGATTAGCCTCTTAGGGAGAGCCAGTTGGAGGATCATATTGAAGCCTTGATGGAGGAGGATGAACAACCACCCTTGGGGTCATCCATTTATGAGGTGCAAACAAATCTAGTGGCAGCCAGTGAAGTTGCAACATTTTCAGGCAACAACCCTCTCTAGGAGTACATAGATAGGGCTTGCAGCACAACATACTCACTTTTGCTCATTATAAGGAGAGGGGCAATATTTCTTGGACAAATTTTGTTGGTTGACTGGGCAGAGCATCAGGAGTTGAGCATGGACCAGTATCAGCTTAATTGACGTATTCCTTGCACAAGTGTCCATACATTAGATGGGTGGGAGATCATGAGTTGGTACCTTATTAATGGTATGATATTCTTAGTTAGGGGCATAGTGGAGTAGGGACACTTAGACATGACATATACTACATGCTCCAGTTGGCAGTGGGATACAGGTCGACAACTCTTCAACTTCCACTCCAACATCGGGAGAATGGTATTAGACTAGAGAGAGGTGATGAGTTGGTATTCAGTTGAGGGAACAACCATAGCTGGAGATAGGGCACAACTAGAGCCATGGGATAGGGGTGTTGATGAGTGGCCATGGTGGCAATGGGATCCAAGCAGATATGTTGATGACAGGTCGATTCAGAGTTTAGTCAGAGATTGGGCATTGAGGGATCCATTCTTGGTTGGGTGGCACGCAGGTATAGTATCACCTAGTGGTTTGTATGTGATCTAGGTATTGATTCTCAGTTGCATGAGGCTACCAAATTTGTCGATATATATGGATTGCTTAAGGGAAAGAAATCTTTGGGCGGGAGGATTTGTATTGTTCCTTTTTCTGGTGTTCCTTATGGCATTGTTAGGATGGACACTCAGAGTTAGGGGCAGACCGGTCACAGGTGTAGGTTTGCGTCATCGGCGGGCCCAAGGGCTTTTGGTGGGGTTTTGAGTAGTTTTTATGAGGTCAGATGGCATTCGTTTGGTATATATTCCATCATCCGCACAGTTTGCCTTTCGTTTTGTTGCACTCCGACAACTTTCGAAAAACAAAGTTATTAATGGGTCTGACTCAATTAATTACGATTAAGGTGGCATTTCAGGAGGAATATTTGGCAGAACACCTTAGTGCAGTAGCTCGTTGGAACCAGAACTTGAAAATCTATAGGATGGGATGGGTAGAAGTGTTTTTCAGTGGCGTGAGGAGGCATGGTGGCCAATTTACCATTTTCCCACATTAAAAAGAATATTTTAATTAGGGGAAATGAGCTCAATGATTAAAATAATAATAAAATAGGAGATTCTAGAGGGGTCCATCAGTTCTATAGAAAAAGGAAGAGGCCATTAGAGGACATCTTAGATTTGATCTTTCTTCTTGCATGGGAGGTTGAGACCCTGGTTCTCTACTTCAATGGCAGCCCCAAGATGGAAACCCTTGGGTGATTAAGTGAGATTGGGTGAGTACCTAAGTGACATGACACGAGGACACGAGACACGGAGGACACGTAAATACGAGTATTCAATACGAAACGCAGCGACCTGGAAACAGGACACGGGGGACACGTTATATATATACTATAAATATAATATATATATATATATATATTAATATTATATATATATATATCGAAATATAGCTTTTTATCCATATTAAATTGCAGGTTGCAGCTTATCTAATCAAATTAAAATATAATTACTTCTCAAAGTTCATAGTTCACTTTAAAAAAATAAATAAAGTCAAAATTTACAACTTACAAGCACATAAGAAACTAAGTAGTAAGTACTTACTGCTAATTAATCTTAATGGTTAGCAATGCATAAATTTTTAGTTCTCACTGACTTAATGGGATCAAGGTTCAATAGCTGATACAGTGATATGTTATAGCCTTTAAGGAATATAATACCCTGTCAGATATAAAGCAGCCACAACGAAATGTGAGTTTTGAAGTATGGGCACAGTGAATTTCAAATTGACATATTTAGCCAGTTAATAAAAAGACTGATGTGATACAAATTTTGAATCTCCAATGATTGGCAAAAAAGTGTGCTACATAGAGATTTCACTGTTCAGGGAGTGCCTATTAAGACTTTTACATGATATTTGAATACCAACTGAAGCTATCGATTCCGCAGATTAGGCTTGTCAATTTAGATATTTACAATGTGCATAAGAGGTTTGGATAAGCTACAAGAATGTATAACTGAGTATACAGAAAAGTTTCAAACTTCAATTTTTTACCTGATATTTAAATACCAACTGAAGTTACTAATTCGAAATATTAAGATTTCCAATTTGAAATTATTAAGATTCAAATTCCAAATAAAGCATGAAAAATAGATAGACAGTCTAGTCTAGGCAGTATTTCATTTAAAACATAATTGTTTGTCTAAATTTCTTGAACCTTCCTAATACTCTCCTTTGAGTGTCAATTCTTTGGTTAGCACTGGAAATTTGATGGAGCCCCCTCCCTCTTTTAAGTTGTGTCAACCCTTGGCTATTCAATGCACAATTTGCAAAGGGTATTCCAGTTACGAAATTTTAGGTTTATCAGTAAGTGGCTTTCATGGATTGCAAACACACCCAATATGAATAGTTGTTGCCCCCTTAGGAGTCAGGACCTTTACCCCAAAGGGCACTTCAGTATAAGTTATAACTATTTCTATCACACCTTCACTTGATTTTTTTCAATGGATTTCATCACTGTTTGTTGAGACAATTTGAAGGCCCAATTACAATTTAGGTTCATGCAAGGATTACTAGAGTCTCAAGATCATTCTTTTTTATTTTCATCTTTTTAGTATTAACTTGTGAGTTTTCAACTGATGTAACAAATCACTTTCGGATTTCCATTTTAGAAGAGAGGCTAATCTGCTGGAGTTTCAAATTTAGAGATTTAGTCAGGTAAATCTAGCGACTGCAATCTTGATGAAATCAGACGTGCATACAGCTTGCTTGAATTGCAATTAATTAACATTCAATTCTGATGAAATCAGACTTCAAATAGCTCCAGACTTCAAATATAATGCTAACTTCAAAGACAAACACCCTGCTCGCAGGTCCAGACGACAGCTGGACGAAAATAACCCGGAATAGACCAACGTGTGGGCTTTAAATTATGTTTTTTTCGCAATATGTATTCAACATGTCGAAATACGTTAGGGCAACGTATTCTACAAACCAAATACGCGTATTCGAAATTTAGGACACGACGGAAAACGTAGAATATGTATTCAAGTTTTCATGACACGTTGAAAATCGTATTCGACACGTATTAGGGCCGTTTTCGTGTCCAATACGTAAAATACGGGACACAGGACCCTGGGGGACGTGTCCTGTGACTTAGGTGAGTACCCATCTCCCCTTGGTGAATTCATCCAGAATTCGCAAGAGAGCTCAACAGTTGTATTTCAGTGTAGCTCCAGGGCAGCATTGGAGCAGATTTCTTGGTGGCCATTCTCAATTTTATATATACTCTATATTTAATAAAATAAGGCTAAGTTATGCATATTTGTATTGTTTATTCTTCAGTTGTAGAATATATCTCCAGTTGGTTGTCAATTTTGTGGTTAAAATTTGTGTTTATGGTTTATTTAACTTGACAGCTAAATTTTTGAAGCAATTTCTGCAAAAATTAAATTGGGAACATTACACAAATATGAAGTGGGAAAATGGGACTGCGCTACCAAAATTGGGGTTTCCCAAGTAGTGCCCTTCTTGAAGCTATAGGCCAATAGGTGAGATTCCATGGGACTAAGATAGAGGATAAAACCCCCATTTAAGGTGAGGGAAAAAAACTACAGTTCCTTCTTCCAAGTCACCAAGTAATCCATGCCCAAAATGCCCAAGGAAAAACATGCATAAGCACCCGATTGCACAATGAAAAACATACCATACCTTTAGGATTGAATAGTGCACCTTCAAACGTGTGCTGTCGATAGATGGGCGAGGGGACCTATGACTCGCTGTAGGATAGAGATCAAAAGGCAAAATGACATCGACTGCACTGGTGGCTGTCAAGGGCTGCTATTTGCCAGCTAAAGACAAATCTAGAAGAAAAATTCTTCTATGGGGTCTCTCGCTTTTGATGGGTAACAAGACCATAAACTAAATCCTGTGCATTCTAATGGAAGTGGTTGTAGCCCACATTATTATCCTCTGAAGCATCTGCTTAGATGCAAAGGATATTGAGGGAACTGAAGCAACTTTGTTGCCAGAATCAAAAGTCTCTAAGAATGATAATGATCGCCACCTTGAACAATTTTTCAAGAATAATAAATTGTTCCAAAGTCAACTCACTATTGAGATCACAAGAGGGAAAAAAATCAATTTGAAACACCATCACTCCTTAAATCACGATGAAACATAAGGACATCATAAAGAGAAGATAAATTGAACCCATGAACTAGACAAATGCAAGATATGGTGCCCATAGCCCTAAGAATCATGTTCGTAGGATAAAATGTCAATGACTCTGAATCGATATGATGATATGAGAACTTGCATTGTGCTTTTATAGACAACTCAAGTAAGAGGTCCCTTGAAGAAGGGATTATGGGCCCTCAAAACAAAGGCACACCCCCCAAGAGGCTGACTAGACCAACCTAGTCAAATATTAAATACAATAATGCAGACACTTAGCCATAAATGACCACATGTGAAGATTACCATCATTCCAACTGCCCCCCCTAATACTAACATATGGACGTGAAGAAGAATAATAAAGTATAGGAATGGGCATTGTTATGCACTAAAATCTGGTGACCCCATAGGAGAAATTTTTCTCCCATCATCTCTTCTAGCCGACCAGCTAGCATAGCCACTACTAGCTGATGATGATCTACCATCAACATCATCACCTGCATTAGTCATATGTTTTCTCGCTCATTTCTCAAGAGCACATGTTGGAAGTTGCGCAATGAGTTGCCTCATTATGAAGGGGGTAATAACTGCTATACATCATACAAAGCAAGCTATAACTCTTTTAGCTACAAGCAATAATACGAAGAATAGTCAAGAAAAAGTAAAAGGTGCACAAGAGGGGTGAAAAACAAAGGTCGACTTGGCATAGGAGATCGGGGCATCTCAACGTTGATCACATCATCAAACTCAGGAAGAAGAGAGCAGTTAGAGATCTACCAACAATAAAGAAGCCTCAAAACATTATCTGTAAGTCATGGCAAATGGGTAAACAAACATGAACATCATTCAAAGTCAGAGATAAACTATCAGGTAGTAACCCTTTGCAGCTAGTTCACATGGATCTATGCATGCCCTCCACAACAGATGCACCAAGAGGAGAAAAATGTTTCATGTTGATAATTGATGACTATTCGAGATTGACATGGGTGGCATTCCTCAGAAATAAGTCAGAAGCATTTGAAAAGTTCAAAATATTGAAGGCATTGGCAAAAAAGCAAACAAGGTGTAAGTTAAAGTGCATAAGGTCATATAGAGAAGGTGAATTTATATTAGATGAGTTCGCTGACTTGTGTAATGAATTTGGGATAAAGCAACACTATACTTGTTAATCGAGGTTGTCATTGATGTCAATATGGGATTGGTCGAGATGGAAAATATTCTTGAGATGCCTAATGAACATCATGACACCCTACAATGTGATGATAAGTTTGAAGACAATAGATTCCTAGTTCTAGATGATGATGACATAATGTATATGTTAAACAAACTCTTGTTTAAGGATGCCATAAATGAAGATGTCAAGATGTCAAGCCACTGATGAAGGAGTCCTGCCCTAAGAAGTCCTTGAACTAACTATGATGTTGCCAAGTAGCAATCATGTGCCTTGATTGATGATCTAGACCAATGATGTATCTAATATACAAGCCCTTGATGACATATGGAGGACTATACTTGATGATACTTGATGATGGTCTTGAGGACATGGTTGGAAGACTTTATGATGACATGGAAGATCTCATTTGATGATTGGAAGACTACTTGATGAGCTCTTTTAAATAAAATTAATGGATGCTTCACTATGACATATCACTGCACTAGTATATAATGACATTGATACGTAATGCTATTACGATGACATGGATGCTACATGATGACACTATGATCCTATGATTGATGACACTATGATCCTACGATGAAACAATGGAGAAGCCATACTGTCCCAAATATTTCATGCATAGAAATTTAATGACCGGCTGTTGATGCCTCGAAAATCGCAGCAACAACATTGGGGAAACCACCCAGTCCGGACCTTAGTACAGCTCCTTTTCCGTTTGGGGTAGTGGCTCCAACTGGGGATAATGGGACCAGTTTCCCAGAAATAGATAAATGGGATGGGTGGATGATTTATAGATTACACTAGCGGTGAGCGAAAGGCTAAAACTATTAACAGAAATATAAATAAATGAAACTATCCCGGGAATCTATTGAGCTCTAAAGCATAGCATTTGATGTTCTATGTCTAAAAGACAAGCATATAGATGACTGTATCTTTCCAACATAGATATTAATTCATTTAAGATTGCTGTGCCTAAATAGTTAAGCAGAGCGATTGAAGCGAAATTACCACACTTTAAACATCTATATCATTGTCATACACATGATTAAAAGCAAAGGCACATCACTAAACATCCAGTAGTGGAATGAATAAGATCTGTTGTTATAGTGCATGCATATAATCAACGATAGCAAAAATAATTACATAACAATTCATATAAACATAATGAATTCAGACATAGATAAAAATACCATATGAGCTGCGTGACACTCCCAGATATCAATCGCTATGTGCAGTTCTCCCTTTAACGCAAAAACATTCTCAATCAACGACAATAGTGCACAATTGCATAAAGAAGCTTCCTCATTAAAGTAAGAACAACTGGTCAAGTTTCATAAAAGAATATTGACTGAAGCACAATAGTGCAAACTTCAGTCTATTAAGTCTCTTACAAAATTTTACGACCCTTTCTAAAAACATGAAAGGGTCTATA
>APFE031255951.1:2793-70643 GCA_000404065.3 Pinus taeda | reverse complement strand
GCTTCACGGCCTCTGCCGAAACGAGGTTCTTTTGGCTCCCGTTGTCGACAATGAACTATAGTGGGGAGCCCTTTACCCACATCTGGGAGTGGAAGAGACGGTTCTCCTCCTCTGGATCTTCGAGTTCCTCCTTCTAGATCTTCATGGTGGCAACTGTGGCATTGGGCTCCGCATCGATAATTTGCTTCCCTTTGTCATTCCCCTTGTCGGGTTCTAACTTAGAGTTAGAACATGCATCTAATTCTGAAACCTTTAGCTCGGCCACCCGTGACTGCTTGGCTCGACACTCACTTGTGTTGTGAGTGGAGCTCTTATGGAACTAACACCACTTTCCAGTGTCCTTTTTTGGCTTGATGGCGCTGTTCTTTGCTTACAGCTTTGGCGGGTTGTCTTGGGTCGCCCCGCCTTGGCTTTGTCCTTTGTTCTGCGGTTTGGGGTTACCTTTCCCTTGCTTCGGATTCGCAGATCCAAAGTCTCGCTTCTTCTGTTTAAACTTTTGCTCAACCTTGACAGCATATCGGTATGTCGTGCCGAGTTAGGGGATGTTGAAGAATTCTATTTCTTCCTGGATGTACTTGTGCAGGCAGTCGCGGTATTTGAGTACCAAATGCTGCTCTAAATCCTTCATACCCAACTTTGTGTGAAGGGTATGGAAAATATTGGTAAACTCTGGCACGTCTTAGTCCCTTCCTTGCTGCAGCATGGTCCACTTTATGTATTGATCCTCATAGCTTCCGACAGGGTAGTACTGCTCCTTGATGGCATCTCGGAATGAATCCCAAGTGGGTGCGGCTGAAAATAATGAGCCTGTACTTTCATCCTTATGCTCCCAGTAGGTTTCCCATCAGTCCTTCACGGGGCTGCTTTGAGAAGAGAAAAAATAATCTTTTCCTGACTGGAAGAATTATGAACAGAAAAATAACCCTTTAGCAGATTCAACTATTTATCAACGGCATCTGCACCTATCTGACTCTCGAATATGGGGATTTCAAAATTAACTTGTACCTTAAACAGTGTGGCGTTTCCAGAGTAGTTGTTGGAAGCCGATGCGTCACCCTTAGGTAGCAGCTGAAGGATCTGGGCAAAGTTGTCTATCATCGCGTTCCTTTGTCGCTCGAGGGCTTCTTCAAGCAAGATGTTGATAGGATCTCCTGCCCCCTCGTCTTTCTTTTCATCCACCATGGGAGGCCGTCGGGATTTGTGAGGCTGGTCTTGCAAAGGTTTGACCAGTTCAAGCCCTAGCTCCTTATATCCCAACCTAGTTGGGGGACATGCAAAGAAAAACAGAGAAAAAACAGACCGCTCTGATACCACTGATCCAGATTTAAATAGGAACGCAACAAATTACAGAGATACCCATAAACATAGAGATACAACGGAAATAATACTTCATTTCATTAATGTAAAATACTGAAATATGATTACAAACAGCAATGGAAATAAACCAGCTAGGGCGATGGTGGCTTATCTCTGAAAAGAGATGTGGCAGCTACATGCCTCTGAATTGTGTTACAATGAGCTTCGAAGGCCTATTTATTGTTGAGAAACAATGGAAAACCCTAAAAATCCAAAAACCTAACCCTAGAAAATGAAACGCCAAACTGTGGGCCCCATTTGGGTAAATTGGTACATCAACTTTCCAGGGTCATAACTTTGGCATACGATCTCTATTTGACGCGCACAGTATCTCGTTAGAAAGATCTATCTGAGAACTACAACTTTGGGAAGAGCAACATCTATCCATCGACACATGTTGCTCTCAATTTTCCCAAAAAAACGTCGTTTAGGGTCTCAAAATGACTTCGGAAGTTCAGAACCCGAAAAACTGCTAAAAATAGTAAACTGTGCTACAATTAAGGAAACTGAAAAGTTGAAAGAAACAATGGTGGGGGTCCAAGTGGACTTGGAAGGTGGCCACCAATATACCTGGATCATCTATTGAAAGCTCAGGGCTACACCTTGCCTTAGTACCACGGTGATATAATCTCAAGAACAGTGATAAACTTCAAAAAGTGCAGTGTGATCTTCTTTGAACAATTGGGGCAGACTTGGTGCAGTGTGGTGCTAACTTTTCTTGGGAAGTGTGAAGACAGACAGTGTAGTATGGTGTAAATATCTTGATATAGTTAGCATGGTGCAAGAATTCTTGATGCCACAGTGAAGTTATTATACAGAAGTCTTGGTGCAGAATTGATAAAGAAGTGGAGATGGTGTTGTATGGTGCAGATTGGTGAAATGAAGCATCCTTGAACTAACAGCTTCAGTAAATCTTGGTGCAACAATGTTTAAGTTGTCTTGAGATAAACTAGTGATTGAAGTAGTGGAGAAGTCATGGTGCAAACTTTGGTGCAGTATTGATAAAGAAGTGGAGATGGTGCAGTATGGTGCAAATTGGTGAAATGAAGCATTCTGGAACTAACAACTTAAGTAAAGCAGCAAGGAAGGATTGGTGTCCTTTGGCTAGATGCCCATAAACACAAGGTTGGTGCCTTGGAGAAGATAGGGTTGGAGCCCTAGAGGATCAGAATCCTCAAGAATCCAGGTGCGTGAAGAAGAAGATATAGGATTGGAGTCCTTGGGGTCGGTGCCTCAGAATTGACAAGGTCGGTGGCTTGGAAAGTCCAAGTAGGTGCTTGTACTTCCCAGGTTGGAGCCTAGGTGTCTTCAGCTAGGGTTGGGGCCCTATCTATATTGTACTTGATTCATTGTAAATATTATATTAATAAAAGCATTTATTCCTATTGTTCATTTTGTGTTCTAAATATAAGTGATCTAACTGGTAAAAGTAACGATTGAAAAGGAATACTGATTCACCCCCCAGTGTTTCCAAAAATTGGTATCAGAGGTAGTACCTTCGCTCAAAGCCTAACAACTTGAGGGTTTATCATTAGAACACAAATGGCAAAGCCAAGGAAGAAAGTCTCCAATCTTCCTAAAGATGTGTCTCCCTCATCCACCGAAATTGAAGTCAATCAATTTGTGAAGGCTCCATTGTTCAATGGAAACTTTGATATATGGGAAGCAAGAATGTGGAATTTCTTAAAGACTCAAGGCATTGAAGTCTGGAAATCGGTGATCACTTACAGCATGATGGATGGAAAATCCAAGGAACATAATACAAGAGCAATGAAAGCAATCTTGAATGGGCTACCTGATTCTATGGAGGCCAATTTTGAAAAATGTTTGTTAGGAAAAGGCATATGGGATAAACTTCATAATCTTCATTTAAAAGGAGCATCTACAATGATCTCTAGTCAAGAAAATGATGGAAAACAAGAAGGAAATCCAGAGCCCATCAAGGAAGGTGAAGAGAAGAGTGATAACATCAAGGCTAAAGAAGACCTAGAAGATGAAGAGAATGAAAAAGTTTTTGAAGAAGATCTCCTCACTAAAGTTATGGCTACCATGGAAGAGATTAACAATTTGAAAAAGTAAAATGAGGAACATAAGAAGAAAGCGCAAGTTGGTGACCAGGACAAGACAAGGAAGGAAGTTGACCTTGTTAAGCTTCAAGTGCAAGAAATAGATGAGGAGCTCTTCAAGATTAAGGAAGAATTTCATCAAAACAAGAGAAAGCATCATGAAGAAGTCATATCCATGACAAGTCAATTGAATAAGGCAAAGAAACGGGAAGATAGCTTGTTAAGCCACCTTGAACACAGGCGCAAAAGCTTGAAGAAACTTGAAGTAGAGATTGGTCAATATAAGGAAGAGGTCTCCTCCCTTAGATCTCAACTAGAAGAAGCAAGGAAACAAGCACAAGGAGCTGAGAAGGTGATGGAAACTTTGACATTCATAGAAGGACAAGTTGATGAAGCAGAAAAGGAGAGAAACACCATGATATGCCAACTAGAAGAGAAGGATGATGACATCACGAAGTTAAAATCAGAAATCACTTCGCTTAAGGCTCAATAATGTGAAGCAACCAAGATGAAGAAAGAAATGGAGATCATTATATCAAAGAAGGATGAAGAATGCAAGAAAATGAAGGAAGAAATTGTCTTTCTTAAAAAGGAAGTTGACTTGCTGAATAAGAACTTGAAAAGTTCTCAGACCCTAGATGAGATCCTATGTCATCAAAGGTCTCCCCTCGATAAATCAGGTCATGGCTATGCAGGTGAATCCTCAAGCAAGAATGATGCAAACCTTGATGCTTCAAACAACAAGGATGTGAGGAAGCCTGGAAGAGATGTTGATGCTCCCAGTTCCAACAAAGGCAAGGAGAAGAGTCAAGGCAACTCTGGAAGAAACTCTCCTCCAAGAAGAATGCAGATGGTGTTAAGGATGCAAGAAGCAATGGTTATCATCAAGGGATCCCAAGGAAAAAAGACTTCAGAAGTACATCAAAGAAACCTTCTTCTCTCAGGTACCAAAGTATATTTCTTGATTATTGTTATTCTTGTACAAACTTTGGGTACATGGCAAAAGATTGTAGGGCATATTACAAAGATAAATATAAGGGTCTCTGTCAATATACGAGAAGCTATTTTGCAAGAAGAAGTCATGAATTCTTATTCATGAACAACATAGAGTGTTTAGTGTCATAACATTGGACATATGTCATGTGATTGTAACTTGACTTAGGCCCCTACACAAGGAAGAACCATGCCAGAGAAGAAAGTTATACACGTATGGAGAAGGAAGCAAATTGAATTCAGAAGTCGTCCTTGATATTCCAAGTATTTGATGGGGAGACTCTGCCAAAAGGATGACCAATTATACAGTTAGGGGGAGCTTATTGTGAAAATTCTGTCACTGTAGCAACTGATTTACTTTTCCTATTTATCTCATCATAAGTTATTCATGAAATTACTTCAACAAACATTAAAATAAATACTTCTGCAAATATCACATTATAATACAAAAACAAAATATGCACACATTGACAAAGTTATTTTGGACTAATGTCCCTGAAAAACGCCAATGTGGGAAAACCAGTGCGGAAAGGGAGGATTTTATTATTTAGCAATTTTCTTGTACAACAGGGTGCCAAACTGGCTTACCCACTGATAGACAAACTTCCAGCACTTTCCTAAACCCAGCGTAGGCCCTACTGACCTCTGGTACAGCCTAAAACCCTCTGCATCAACCTACTGAGGCTCCTCGCAGCCTCTCTGGGCTTCTGCGTCACTTCTGCGTGGATGACACAGGCCCTTCTGGCTCTGCGTAGTCTCTTTTGCCTCTGCGTGGCTTACTTTGGCTCTGTGTTTGTCTCTTCTACGCTGATCTCCCGTCTCTCTGTTCCATACTTCTTGCCTCCTGACTACTTTCCAGATCACTGGTTCAATTTCTCAGCAAACTCCGCTCCAGAAATTGAACTGACTGGTCTCCCTCAGTGTGTTCTCGAAGTGCCCGTCAAGCCTCCTCTGATACCTTTTATGTTGACATCTCAATGATCGAGATTAAGTCCCTAATCAACGACTAAGATTAGATCTAGCTTGATCCATGTCTTTTGGACCATTCTAACACAGATTCATATTAATACACATTAATATTTTATTTTCCCTAAGTTTAGACTTAGGGACTCCGTTAAAAATATTAATTATTTTAATATCTCCTATTCTGTTTAGAATTTGCCCAAACCCTTTCTGGGTATTGGAGATCTCATGTGCCCTAGCCTCTCCACTAAATTTCGTGGCTAGAGCACATCCGATGCTACCCAAAATCAACACTTATAATGATTAAGCATTCTTGCAGAAGCTATTCGTGAATGGGCCCTATGAAATCCTTGATGAGCTACATGGACAATCATCCTTTGATAGATCTTCTCTCGGAAGCAACTCCATTGAATAATATGATCCATTTCTCATCCAGTGGACTATTGTTGAAGATCTCTTCTTTTTGATCAGCAAGCAAGTAATCTTTCTTGAGGTAGAGGAGTTTATGCAGATAGGAGGAGTTGGTTCATCCATGAAGAAATGCAACTTGGACCATATTGCAAGATGAAAGAGCACCATGACAGGGGGAGTAACATACACATGAAGAACTACTGTCCCTGATATAACGCAGGCAATGCGTCACACATCTCCTTAGTAGTCCCTCTGCTAGTGATTTGGCAAACCACATGATCCTTCACTTCGTCGAGGATCATTCTTTTTGGCTTCGCCATCTCAGCCTTATATTTCTTCAACAGATTTGCATCTGTAGGGACAACCACCACATTGTAAACGTATGTCTTTAGGGCATGCTCATATAGAAGGAATGACATTCTAGCCTTCCAGATGACATAGTTGGATGCTCTGTCCAACCTATCCCGATCCCTCAATCCACTAGTTGCCATCTTTGCCACAAATGTCGAAAATCTTCTCTCTGGTTCTTATTGTTGCTGCTTAACCAATAAGAAAATAGACTTCTTGGCAGGAAGTCTTACTGAATCAGGAATTCCCTCAACCGTGCTCCTTCCTTCTCCTCTGACGTCTTTTTGCCCAGCAAAATAGCCTACAGAAAAGACTGTGTCCCACTAGCTCTCCTCATGTTGAGGCTTCAACGCTACTCCCTTGGCCCCGACAAAAACTCGATCTGGAAGCCCTTCTCTCTGTCGAATGACTTAGAGAGAGACTACCTCGAAATTTTAGTGCTTCGACTAGAATTGCACAAACCCTCTAAGTTTTAAACTGCTGCCTCCTGCAACTTTTTCAAAGTCCCTCTTCTGCTCAGCACTGTGTCTTTGGTAATGTCCTTTCTTGCTTCACCTACAATGCTCTGATACCATGTGAAAATTCGAGAATCCCACCTGAATCAACTACTGCAGCAACTGATTAAGCTTCTCCTATTTGTTAAATACTGAAACAAATTATTTACTACTTCCTACAACAAATATCAAAGCTAACAGATTGCAACCTTCACTTAATTAATTAATTTGACCAAAACAAGAACATAACAAATAGAGAAAGATGCACCACTGACAAGCAGAGAAAGATTACCTCACTCTACCCGACCATTCCGATTGTTCCAGCAGCTGAACCAACTGTCCCCGACTATTTTTGCATAGGCCCTGCGTCAGCCTTACAGGCTCTGCCTCAGCCCAACTGGGAAATGTATGCTCTCTAAAGCAGTTTCTAGCCTTCCTAGCTCATAAATCTCAACTCTTTGGCAGATTTCGAATTTCTGCATTGGAAGACTGCATTGCTTCTGCGTAAGCCCTTTTGGTTCAGCGTCAGCTCTGCATGGGCCCTTCTGGCCTAGTGTCAACCCCTTCTGGGTTTTTGCTGCCTCCTCCTGGTGTCTCTTTGTCTCTTTGCTGCTGATCCTAGGTCCTGGAGAAGATGCTCCAACCCAATTATCCCTGCCCCTCACTGCAAAAGCTCACTATCGAAAATATCCCGGCAGCTGCTCTACTTTAGAAAATCGATTCTCTGAACTCTTTGTGTGTGTCTTTCCATGTGACCCTCAAGCCTCCTTATATAATCTCCTTGTTGACATTCAACAGCCCAGATTAGAAGCTAATCAATGGCTAAGATCGTTTCTGCTTGATCACTATCTTCTTCTAGAAGTTACGCCTTTAACTATATTATTTTCCTGAGTTTAGAATTAGGGCCCCATTAAAAATAATTAATTATTTTATTACCACTGTTTTTGTATGGAATTTCCCAAAACTATTTCTAGGTTCTTTGAAGCATCAAAACTAATAGCTTGTAGGCTTGAATGTAAAATTACACAAAAGGTATTTGTAATAATAATTTATTATATATAAAAATGTATAAGTCATGAATGTTACAATGAGGACCCGCATATATGCACCTAACCAAGTGTCCTTTTGTGACTGGGCATGTCTTTTAGACATGCCTTTTCACTTAACTTAATAACTATTTAACATAACCATTATTTGATTATTTAATATTTACATTTATTTGATTTATTTACTTGTTATGAATTATATTCATAACATAGCCCCTTCCTTCAGAAGCTTTGTCCTCAAAGCTTATTGTCAGCAGTTTCCTTCAGTTTGCATTTGTCATCTCGACATATGTAACTCAACGCCATTGGCACCTATCTCTGTATAATTCACTTGGTACACTATCTTGAATCCAGGGTTATCGTTTTTTTTTAAATAATTTATTATATATATATTATATATATTATATATATATATATATATAATAATTAATAATAATATATATATTTTTAAATAATTAATTAATTAATTAATTAATTAAACTATAGTGCTATACTTTATAGTTTAACGTGTTCACATAAAATTGATTTTTTTTGTTTGAAAATTCGTAGCAGCCAACGGATCCGTTTTGAGTCACGTACATTGACTGTGACCCTTCTTGTGTTTTTCCCGATGTCACACCGTGGCCTCTCTTGTGCCCTTGCTACTTCAAAACCGTGACCTTGTGGCTCCAATGACGTCAACCCACAGCATTCGAGACGGTAATAGAGTACCCACGTCATAGAGTGTTGGTCTTCTATGCCACGCTGCCAGGGAAATGCAGAGACCTCTTGTTTAGCCTTGCAGCAGTGACACTGCAGACAAGCCGTTGAGGCCGTTGATGGGAGGCCCATAGGTCGTGACGGCCAATAGGACATGTTGGTTGTCACTAGACGATTTCTGCTCTAATACGCATCCTTGCTGGCAAGTTTCAACTATAGAGTGCAAGCTTTGGCTCAACAATGCATATCAAAGCAACAACATAGAAACTAATGCCAGCAATTATAGTGTAGTCCCTTGAAAATATAGAGGACTTTAAAACGTCTATAATTGTTTTCTTAACTATTTCAGAAACAATTGGGTTGTCAGAATGATGATCTGGGCACTCAGCCGAATCATCACAAATACCTTGTGGAGCGAATTTGTGTGGAAATTGTTGAATCAAATAATAAAGAGAAAACATGGTCTCTTCACATTGTTCCATCACAATAGGCAATGGACTGCCACCCTCATTAGCTTCTTTCATCACAAATTGCAATCCAAAGCATGCGTTAAGCGCCATTGTCACTAAGCACTGCTCTTGCTCCAGGGTCACAGATGACAATTTGTCATTGACAATGTCATCTTTGGGCACAACTGAATTTGTCAATGATTTATTTCTATCTTCACCATCCTACACAGGCTTATTTGACTTGGCTTTAACCACACTTGTCTTGAATTCTGACATAAAATCCTCTACTGAGATAAAGTCCATAGAAGATTTTGCTGGAGCACCCTCAATTGAATAAGTGTTGTCTTCCTTGAGTATTCCTTCAAGTTCAAACTGATTCTCAAGTCTGTTGTCAATGGGTCGAATCTTATCCAAGAAATCTCGTATCTCCACAAAACGAGCAATCACAGGATGATCTCAGACAGAATGACCTTCCTCTTTTAAAAGTAAGTAGAAAAAAATGGATTGGCAATAGCACAACGACAACAACTGCTTCACCTCCAGATAGTTCATGCCTTATTTGGTTACATATTTGTTACCTTTCACCTTTTGCAGTAGAACCTGAACAATTTTCGGGTTATCAAGTCCATCCATAAATTCTGATAGTAGTCCCACTATCTCTGGAGCATCACTCATTCCAACTTCCATCTGCTGCTCTTTTGTTAACGCATTAATATCCTTCTTGACTTCCTCAAATGGTACAATTTTATCATCATCAACATCTTTCCCAGTTCTCTATTTGAAGTTTTCTTTGGTTTCCTCCTTTCAAGCCCCCCTTCATGTCACTTCACAACCTCCTGTAGGGTTTCCTCATGGGCATATGAATCAACATTTTTTTTCGTCTTCCTCATCCTGATCTAGACCAAAGTCTTCAAGACGAAGTGATTTTACTTTTTTTCTTTGCAGTCTTAGTACCTCAGCCTCTTGAACTGTCGATAGCTCATCATCACTAGATTGGATCTTATAGTCAATATTATCAGCATTATAATATTGGTTTTTTTACCTTGCCCCATACTGCTTCCCTTTCTTCCTCCCATTCATCAGCGTCTTCTTCCATTAGTTGTGCAACCTCATTTAATTCTTCATCATCAAAATCATGTATATAAGGAATTGGAATGGGCCTTCCATTGGGAGTGCCCTTACTGCCTTTTTTCTTCTCTTTGACTGAGTTTTCTTCAAGGGAATATTTTGCATTGTCATGCTCTAGTAAGGACACCAACTCTTTTTGGATCACTTCATCGACCTACTCAATGAAATTTGCTGGTGCAAAAGAACCTTTATCATGGCCACTTGTAAAAATTTCACATTGCTTTTGTTCCTTCCCATCCTTTAAGGGAAAAGGCATGAACTTGGAAAGCTTTCGGATTCTTCCCTCTCTGTGGTTGTTGATGTATATGTTGGTCCAGTAAATTTGGTTGATGATCAAGTGGTCCACTCTGAAATATTTTTCTTGTACACGAGAATTGGAATCCTCAACATCTAGCGTGTGCCCATGAGATCTTTGCCGATTTAGCATCTCAAGAGTTACGGAGCCAAAAGTGAAGCCCACAGGACGCTCACTCTGATTATCAACACCACAAATACGTTGCTCTTTTTCAGGTCCAATCAAGAAAGATAATTGTGATGTGCGAATATATGATCCAATAGCCCCAGATAAAGAAGGCGAGGCATCACAACTTGTCCGACTTGAGGAATATTGATTATGCATGTCCATCCTATGACTTGATTGAGGAGAACCTGGAATTGTACATGGAGATAACACAAAAGATGAAAAAGAGTTCTGCATAGAACCACTAGAATGTGAAGCAGTGGAACCTTGAGAGGGACTTGCCGCTGCCAAAGTGTTAGCACTCAAGAATGAAAGAGGAACATGCCCAACATAAGTACTCTTATTCTTTCCAACAACAACCATTTTGTATGATGGAGGCAACTGTGAAGTTTGAGACAACAACATGTTATTTGAAGCCATAAAATCTCCAACTCCTGGTCTTCCTGATGCACTGACAGACCGTGACAACAATGGAACAATTTGAATGCATAGAATAGGAACAACAGGTCTTGGGCCCGCAGGTATCAGCGGAGCACTTGATGGCCTTGATATGCCTTCATCATAATATTGAACATTATATTCATCTACTGCTTCATCTTCTTTTGTTTCTTCATTGTTGTTATCATCTTCCTTATTATTGATTTCCTTTAGACATGCTTTAACTTCTGAACAGGGTTTTTCTAATCGCTGAAATACTTCTTGAATTTTATTAAACTGCTCAACGTAATCAGGACGTGAACATAATGGCACATTGTGCGGCAAACAACATTCAAAGATTCACATGATTATATTGTGTGCCATGGCTCTAATACCACTAAAGCATAAAAACGGATAGCTTGTAGGCTTGAATGTAAAAATACACAAAAGGTATTTGTAATAATAATTTATTATATATAAAAATGTATAAGTCATGAATGTTACAATGAGGACTGACATATATATACCACAAGTATCAACGGAGCACTTGATGGCCTGTATATGCCTTCATCATAATATTGAACATTATAATCATCTACTGCTTCATCTTCTTTCATTTCTTCACTGTGGTTATCATCTTCCTTATTATTGATTTCCTTTAGACATGCTTTAACTTCTGAACATGATTTTTCTAATCACTGAAATACTTCTTGAATTTTATTACATTGCTCAACTCAATCAGGACGTGAATATAATGGCACATTGTGCGGCGAACAACATTCAAAGATTCGCATGATTATATTGTGCGCCATGGCTTTGATACCACTGAAGCATAAAAACAGATAGCTTGTAGGCTTAAATATAAAAATACACGAAAGGTATTTGGAATAATAGTTTAATATATAAAAAATGTATAAGTCATGAATGTGACAATGAGGACCCAGATATATATACCTAAGCAGATGTTCTTTCGTGACTGGGCATGTCTTTTAGACATGCCTTTTCACTTAATTTAATGACTATTTAACATAATCAATATTTGATTATTTAATATCTACATTTATTTTATTTATTTACTTGTTATGAACTATATTCATAACATTCTTTGGAATACATGTGCCTAAGCCTCCTTGCAAAATTTGAGACTTAGAGCACATCCAATGCTACCAAAAATCAATACAGATATCTGGGTCAGACTTGGAAATGTTGCCCTGGAGGTTGATGCAACTAAGAAAAAAGATAAAGAGCATATCATGGCCACATACAAAAGAGAATAATATCACAAAATGAAAAAGATGGTCGGGATATTCTATTAGCATGTGGGAAAAAGCCAAACATGTGCTCTACCCCTTCATTATGGCCATCACCTTGGCTCCTAGGGACCCATGAGTGCCCCATCCGTCATTATGGAACCCATGTATGTCCCAACCCCTAGTGAGCGATGAACTTCCCCACCTTAAGGGGGTAATCATTTTTCATATCATACATACCATGCTCTATTCTCTTGGAGCCTCGAGTAGTAACAATTAAGAAAAATCAAGAAAAGGAAAAAGGCATATGAAGGAAGGTGGAAAAACAAAGGTCAGGGTAACTCATGTACCATGATTTCTCCCTCCTACATCTATACACCCAAATGTGTGGACACCACTCGTCATCACTATCCTTGAGCCCATGGCATTTGGCCTCGAGACCCTTATGTCCCAAACCACCTGATCATCATCCACATGACCCCTATCACTTGAAGGATGTACGTTGGACAAGTTTTTCTCTTTGGGGGCTGGGAACAGGAAATAGGGTTGTTCATTAGGCACTCCTACCTAGGGAGGTAACACTATTACATGCTCAAAACCCCAAATTTGGAAGGGAAGCCCATTATGAAGTCTAAGTTGTGCCCTTGATTAACAAGCTTGGTTCACTTAGATGCACTAATGAATTATTGTACCCGATGGTGAGGAGACACATTGGATTTATATGTAATTGGTAGGTAGTTATATCATGGGTTGGGCAACTCCACTGGGGCCCAATCTCACTAGGGGATCATGTCGACTCTTGTAGGGGATGCGTTAAGAGCGATGGGACTCCATCATGTGATAGAGCATTATTTCATCTCATGGGCACCCTCAGCGCCTTCAATAACTTTTTCATTGCCCCGCATTATTCGCGAGGTGATGCACTTGGACCAACATTGCCCCAGTTGGATTAGTAGTGTACACATGGTTTGGTAGTTGATCCAAGGCCCAGAGGAGGTTTGTCTTACCCTTGAGACATAGGAGGGAAAACACCATCATTAGTTCCCTCATTTGGAGCAGTCTATAAGCTTATCCTTCACTAGGAGACCGATGAGACCAGTTTTTGTGCCCTAGAGCCACTTTGGAGCACCACGTGATGACTTACATGGAAATTAAGGGGCCATTCCCTTGTGAATCATTTATGGAGCCCTTTCTCTCAGTTTGGCACTTAGAGAACTTAATGTGGTCTTCCAACAACCTCACTTCATCATGGCATCATCATTTCGACCTACTATTGGATGGTTTATTCATAATCTTTGGAGCTACTTGGTGGGCTTGTCACCAAGGCCTTATTTTTGCACATTAAAATATTGTTAGGGGCTTTAGAATAGGAATTTGACCTCTAAAGGTCATATAAATAGAACTCGCTCTCATTGTGAGAGAGCATCATCGTCACTTGGGTTTCTCTTGTAAAAGGCATTCACACTTTTTCTCTTGGATGAATTGGAGACTCTTTGATGCATTTCAATATCTTTGGAAGCTAAAATTTCGATCTTTCTTAGAGCTACTTCCTTTTCTATGGTTGGATATATCTCATTGCCATCTTGTAAGTACTTGTTGAAATTTTTCTCTTGAATAATGTCTAATTTATGGAATTGTTTAAACTAGTGAATGTTATTGTGCCCTAGTTTTTTTAATATCATTGTAAATGCTATTTTGGTTGTCAATTGCATATGTTACTCACTGGTTGACAATAGATGAATGTTCCTAGTGCATGGATTTATTGTTCTTCAATGAAAATCCATAGATCTTGGGTGGCTAAATATTAAAGCTTGGTTGCTAGGGCATCCACCTTTAGCCTCCTTGAAGAAAATATTGGCAAATTTTGAAACATCATAGACTCCATAGCCAAGGGATATAGGCACTGGACCAAGAACTTTGTTGATCACCCTTTCTTTTCCATTTCTTTTCTTCTCCCAAAAATTTCAGCCCCTCTCCACAGGACAACTAGCTAGGGCACCCTTCACATTCTATTATAGTGAGAATTTTGGAATTCCATTTGGATAAATCATAAGACTCTTCCTTTGGGTTTTCTCTTGATGATCTCAAATTTTGGTTGAGTTCCCATGGTGAATTCTCCATAAATATTTGTGCCCTAGGTGTGCCCTAGAAGGTAAACCTAGCTCAGATTTCCTTGGATAGGTGGCTTTCTTTAGGATTGTATGAGCCTTGTATTCGGTGGAATAAATCTTAAGAGACTCTTTCCCCTCTCTTACCTCGACCTAGTGAATACCTTGGAGCAATTTCTTCCCATGATTATTCCTAAAACCCTAGGTCTAGCGTAAGCTCTTACTAGGTCTCCAAAGAAGAGAGAAAAACTTCTTGAGAGGTACTATCTCACCTTTGGAGCCTTGATTCTAGGCATCCCTATCATTATTGCAAATTTCAAGCCCTAGGTCTTTCTTGGAGAGCCTTTTGGCTTCTTTGAAGCATTGAACCATTTTTGTGTCTCTCCTTGGATGGGCTTTGTGGAATAACTTCACACATAGATCATTGATCCTTCCTAAATCATGTGTAGGGGACATTGACAAAGGGTGACAATGGGTCTTTGTCCCGTTGTTGTCATTTGGTCTAGTTGTTGTGCCATAGGTTCCCATCCTAGGGCCCTACTAGATTGTGTGGCAACATGACCCTAGCCTTACACAACATAATTTGGTTTGTCACTAAGCTCACGATGCATCCTTTCATGAATGGCCTCACTAGAGTACTTTTTCATGTCATGCAACCACTATCAAGATGTCATATGTCATCTCATACCTATTCTTTCATAAATTGAAGTTCTCTGAATGACTCGGAATTTGCAAGACATGATCATGTGAAAGAAACTCTACACCATAATTTAGTCATAAGAAACTTTATAACATTCTAATTTATAAAACATACTTGTGACAGTAGCATAACTAGAAAAATTTAGTAAACAATTAAATCAAATTTGTTAATGGTCCTTCTTTAGGAGCTACAAGGAATTATCATCATATTGATGGATTGACATTATCTACAGTTCCATGCAGCCCTAAACTAGAGGATGATCTTACCATTAAAAATTGTCTTTCTAGAATGAAAGCTGGGGGTTCAAGCCTTTATTGCTCTCCATGTGCTGGTTTAATTTGCATTTCATTTCCAAGAATGTCAAATAAATTATCAAATGGATTTAAGGCTTAGATTATGGAGAAGCATGTGTAATTTTGATAGAAATATTCATGTAAAATTCTCGATTACAGTCGACGTTTAAACTGAGAATATCAATAGGATCCCTTGGATGCATTGTTTGTGTTGTATAAAATAGTCTATGTTCATTTAGGATGCAATTTCTCGTTGATGATTTTAATACCTCTTAGATCTGCAAAGATGTGTATTTTTAGAGTCAGAAAGTGTGGCCTGTTTGTTTAAGGAAGGTACTTTGTCATCTTTAGTATTTCTGCCTGTCTTTGATAATTGTGCTCATAATGTATGATTTCTAGATCTCAAGTGAAGCAGGAAAATATCGAACTATTAGAGGTGGTCAAGAACTTTTTATCCATCCATCTTCAGTACTTTTCAGGTTGGTTATATTTGACTTCATCATGATATTTAAGTTTTTCTTATTTTGTTAATAAGATTCATAGCTAATGCCTAACCTTATTGTTTCTTATGGTTGAAATTCAATGTTTAACATGCGATTTATTTGCATGCTTATGTTGCATTACTTTCTTGCTAGAAGAACATTTTTAAGCATCATGAACCTATAACATTATTTGACTGTTCTCATTATAGATCAAAGTTGATAAATTGGTGCGTGATGTATCTATTAGTATTACACAACCATTTCTTCTGCCATTGATTGTATTTAGAACCATGTATTTATAGAATTTCAATTTTTACAACTAACCATGATAGTTAATCAATGGAGATGTTTTAGGAACTCTAACGTTGATATTATTATTTGTTCCAGTTTAGCATTCTGTTGGATTGCTTTGGTCACTCATAGAATTAAAACAATGTTATTTCATTTAACTAGGAAAGTTGCATTGATTTCTTGAGTTCTTGTTGAATAGTTGTTCATTTCATTTTGTCCCAAATGGCATATAAACCATATAATTCCCTTGAATCTTCTTGTGATAACATGTAATAGTTTAATTCTAAGTAGCTAGGGAACATGTCTCCCATCCTAGGTGTGGATTTGGAGACATCGACCTTAGATTGACACATTAGTGCCCCCTCACAAGTTTTATGTGCATCCCCTATTGTGAGGAAACCGCCATTTTTGTTATGGGGGTGTTGAGCTCAATGACAATCACTACAAGGGAGGTATATATATATATATATATATATTATATATATATATATATATATATATATATATATATATATATTATATATTCAGATCACCCATTAGCAACATGCATAGGGTGTATGGCTTACCCATTTGAAATGGGTCGATATTTTGTATCTAGCTTCACTCTGAACAATGTGTTAATTTCAGCATGCACAAGTCACTAGCATAACAAGTTTTAGTGGACATAAAGTCTTCAATAGAACCTTAGCAACAATTAGTTAACCAATGAATATGGCCTTCAAAAATGGCTATGCCAATAATGCTTTAGAAAGCTTTGGTCCTATGGAGTTTTGGCATGCAAATTATTAGAGGAGCCAAAAGGAAGGTTACCTTTGCAATCTACTTGTCACAACAAAGGATGAACTAAGGCACAAAAGGTGCAGAGCTAAGGGTGGATGGGAATAAGGAACACCTATGCTCTCTATAATAGGTTGCTTTTATAAGGAAAAAAGCATATGGGGCAAAACATATTGAATTTTTGCATGATTGAAAAGCGAGTGCTACTTGTGTGCTACATCTTTGACACTGGATGTCATGAAAGAAGGAAGCCTGCATAGAAAGAGAAATAAGATCCAGTTTCTCCACGGCCAAAATAGCCGAGGATGTGACCACTTAAGATGAAAACTCATATATAGCCCCAACAAATGAGAAAATGCCGCATGGCATCCATGGAAGACATATAGGCAAAATCAGCTTCTATACAAAAGCAACAAAGCCCAAGTCCTTCCATGGCTAACATGCTAGATGATGTGGTGACTTAGGATGATGACACATGCATAGCATGATGAAGGGGAAGATTTTTGATTTGGGGTAGCATCAGATGTGCTCTAGCCATGAAAATTGGTGGAGAGGCTAAAGCACATCAGATCTCCAAGACCCAAAAATGGTTTGGGCAGATTCTACCCGATTTAGGAGATATTAAAATAATTAATATTTTTAATGGAGCTTCTAAGTCTAAACTTAGGAAAAATAAAATATTAATGGGTATTAATATAAAATTGGGTTAGAAGGTTCTAAATGACATGGATTAAGCCAAATCTAATCTTAGCCATTGATCAGAGATTTAATCTCGGCCATTGAAGGACTAAGAGGAAATGTATAAGAGGAGGCTTGAGGGTGAGTTGGAGAATACACTAGAGTGATCAGCCATTCGATTTTCTAGAGCGAGGTTTGCTAAGAGAAATCAAATCAGTAATTAGTTGTAGCGAGGGGCAGTGAGTACGAGGCGGAGAGGTAGAGATAGTGTCGAGAGATCAACGCAGAAGCAAAGAGAGGCAGACGCTGAGCCAAAGGGAGCCACGCAGAGGTAGAAGAGACTGCGCAGAGGCCTGAAGGGCCTGCGTCATCCACGCAGAGGTTGTAGGAGTGATGTAGAGGGCCGTAGAGGTTGTGCAATGCCTCATTGGGCTGATGCAGAGGGTTTCGGGCTGACGCAGAGGCCAGGAGGGCTATCACTGAGCTTCAGATTGTGCTGGAGAGGGTTTCGTGGGGCAGACTTTCTGAATATCTGCTTCCGAATAGAGAGCTATTACTGTCGGATTATTTTCACTGTCAGGTGAGCCAGTTTAGCACCCAATTTTACTCAAAAAGACTACATAATAATATAACCCTCAGAATCGCTGCACCTGATTTCCCAAGTTGGATTTTTCTGGGGAAGATTGTCGAAAAGTAACGTGTCCCTTGTGTGTTTGTTCGTTTCTTTCAACTACGGATCTGTAGATGGTTCAAACTGTATTGTGTTTATTTCAGTATTTATATGGTTAAATAACTTGTTAGTAATTAAACAAGTAGACGAAATAAACCAGAGAATACAAATAAAATTTCTAACGAGTAATACTTAGAAATTTCAACATGTTATTGGAGTGTTGCAGATCACAGGAGAGCTTAAGGCACCAGCTAAATCAGAGTAGTTGCAGCAGAAACAACTGTCCTGAGTGACAGAAGTTGTTCCTAGTAGAAAGCAGCGGAGAAGGGTTGATGCCGAGGGACTGTGTCATCAGTTTGAGCCAGAGAGAGGCCAACGTAGAGGCTGAGGAGGGCAGAAGAAGCTCATGAAGAGCCACGTAGAGACCAAGAGGGTTGACGCAGTTGGCTAGTGGAGCATTTCAGCTAGTGTCGGGATTGCGCAGAGCTTAGAGGCTCATTCCTTCAGTTGTTGGGGCATAGGAAGATGTGGATAGATTGCAGGGAGTGAAGTTGGTGGGGTGTTGTTGTTGCCGAGACAGAACAATACCTAATGAGGCAAAACGAAGGTAGAGGGAGTTGCTACATAGGCGGATTTTTAGCCAAGAAATCCAGATTAGTGTTGTAGGTACATAGGAGATCGGAGAGGTGTGACTCTATGGTTGGCAGGCAAGTTTCCAAGAGAGAAATCGAGTCTCAGAGGGAGTCTAGCAGAGAACATCCAGGAGGGAAGTAGCTACTCAGGAGGAGTCGAAGAGAGAACTTCCAGAGGGAAGTAGAGACTCGTAGGAGTCGAAAGGAAGAGTAGAGAGATGGCCATGAATGTACTGAGGGATCAGGACAGGCTGGATGGGTGTCCAACTTTGTCATTTGGAAGGCCAGGATCTTGTCCATTCTAGATAAACATCGCATCAAGGCCTTCACCTTGAGAACAATGGCTATTCCAGTTGACCCAACTGACAATGAAAAGTATGAGGAAGCAATGGCCATGGCGAAATGCATAATCCTTGATGGGGTCAAGGATCACGTGGTCCAGCATATTGCCAAGAAGGAGACGACAAAGGAAATGTGGGACACCTTGAAGACGTTGTACCAACATACTTCCGTGCAGAGTAAGATGTTACTAGAAAATCAGTTGCGGTCATACCAAATGCAAAAGGGGTAACAGATAGATCACTTCCTCGGTGGATCGAAGGAGATCTGGGACCAACTAACTTCCATAGGGGCCTTGCCAGATCAAGAGTTGATGGTGAGGACCACTCTAAACACAGTCTCCGAGGAGTGGGAAGCATCTGTCTAGAGTATTCTGGGCAAAGTGAATCTTCCAAATTGGGAAGAATTGTGGGCAGTTCTTCGTCGAGAAGAGATCATACGGCTATCTAAGACAGGAATTAGTAGCAAAGGAGTTCAGGGCAAGAAAGAAGAGGAAGAGGATGCAGCTCTGACATTTGTGGGGAAGCAGGAGAAGAGGAAGAAAAAGGACCTCTCTAAGATAAAGTGCTTCAACTCTGGGGAACTAGGGCATTATGCAAACCAATGTTTGAGGAAGAAGAATAAGGGAGAGGCGTTTGACTCCAAGGCAACGCCAGTGGAGGCAAAAAAGGAGGTAGAAGAGGATGACGATTGTGCCATGAGTGCTCATGTACCTCTAGAGAAGAGGTGGGGAGACGTCGAGCTGTAGTTAGGAGGACTATAGGCAATGAGGGGCAGGATCCTTGAGGTACCCAAACTCTTGGATTATACCTAGCTACGGGAGCCTCGAAGTGAGAGTAGCAGGATGGCAGATGTCGGTAGAAACGTATACGAATGAAGTGGTAGAGAGTGCTACAGTGCATTAGTCCCGGGCAACAAAGAGAGGGTTGCAACAGTGTGAGAGGCACAAAGGAGGTTGCAGTAGTGTAGGATGGCACATAGAGGGTTGCAACAGTGTGAGAGGCTCGGAGTTGTTGCAGCAGTGTAGAGGCAATAGAGGGAGCACGTGTTAGCGGCAAAGGGAGCTTCAGCATCGGGAGTGTTTCTATCCTGACATGGATGTCAGAAGTTTGGTGGATCAGTTACTTACTTCTCAGTAACTTAGTTGCAGTGCAATAGCACGATGCAGCATGATGAGAGGGTGTTGTAGTGCAGATGCAGTGTTGTGAGAAAGGACCAACAACAGCACGGATGTAGAGGGAGTTGTCGAATGGATGCAACAGTGGCAGTGGAAAGGCCATGGGCAGTAGTACAGGATGCAATAGTGTAGAGGATGTTGGGTGGGGAGGCCTAGCATCAGCACAGGTACCGATGTTGTATAATTAGGGTGATGCTCAGTCTAGAGTATTACTAGAGCATAGTCCTCGCTAAGAGGGAGTGTTGATTTGGAGTAGCATCGGATGTGCTCTAGCCATGAAAATTGGCAGAGAGCCTAAAACACATGAGATCTCTAAGACTCAGAAAAGGTTTGGGCAGATTCTACCCGGTTTAGAAGATATTAAAATAATTAATAATTTTAATGCAGTTCCTAAGTCTAAACTTAAGAAAAATAAAATATTAATGGGTATTAATATAAAACTGGGTTAGAAGGTTCTAAATGACATGGATCACGCCAAATCTAATCTCTGTCGATGATTAAAGATGTAATCTCGGCTGTTGAAGGACCAAGAGGAAAAGTATAAGAGGAGGCTTGAGGGTCAGCTGGAGATTACACCAGAGTGATCAGTCATTCGATTTTCTACCGTAGGGTCTGCTAAGAGAAATCGAATCAATGATCAATTGCAGTGAGGGGCAGTGAGTATGAGGTAGAGAGGTGGAGATAGTGCCGAGAGACCAGCGCAAAAGCAGAGAGAGGCAGATGCTGAGCCAGAGGGAGCCACGCAAAGGCCAGAAGGGCCTGCGTCATCCACCCAGAGGCTGCAGGAGTGACGCAAAGGGCCATAGAGGCTGCGCAGTACCTCAGAGGGCTGATGCAAAGGGTTTCGAGCTGACGGAAAGGCTAGGAGGGCTGATGCTGAGCTTCAGATTGTGTTGAAGAGGGTTTCGTGGGGCAAACTTTACGAATATCTTCTTCCAAATAGAGAGGTATTACTGCTGGATTATTTTCTCTATCGGGTGAGCCAGTTTGGCACTTAGTTGTACTTAGAAAGACTGGATAATAATATGACCCTCAGAATTGTTGCATCGATTTTCCCAAGTTGGGTTTTTCCAGGGATGAATGTCCAAAAACAACGGTTTCCCTTATGTGTTTGTTCATTTCTTTCAGTTGGTGATCTATAGATGGTTGAGACTGTATTGTGTTTATTTTAGTGTTTATATGGTTAAATAACTTGTTAGTAATTAAACAAGTAGGCGTAATAAACCAAAGAATATAGATTAAATTTCTAAAGGGTAATACTTACAAATTTCAACAAAGATGCCACATTGCGTTCATGTAGTCAATAATAAACTTAAAGAAGAACCAAATACCAAGTCTATTTGATGAATGTACAAGAAACAATTGTGATTTATGGATTTCATTGGTAATATTTGAGATGATTGCAAAGGAAGATGGAGAGGCAATCATAATGAATCCTTGGGTCTTGTTGTCTCAAAATATAACAAGTCTTGTGAGGGGAGCTCTCAAAACAAGAACTAGACCAGGGGACAACAATGAGGTGGATGCCCATCGTCACCACATCACACCACCTCGTGTTCTTTATTGGATTTTCACGACAGGGAGGCTTCCCTCTATTAGGTCAACTTAGGTATCTATCAAGGACTAGGGATAAGGTGACAAGATAGGATTAAAGAGGATTAGTCTACTTAAGGACATGGCTTAGATAGCATAACAAGGCAAATGGCACGCTCCAATAGGCCTTGTTGACCACTATGTGTCAACGACCTATAGCAGTACACTCCCTTTTTCACAAAAGGGATAATGCTTGATTAATTTGTTCTTGCCATCCAGTTATCATCGTGAGCCTGAGGATCATATTATAATGTAAACCCATTCTTCATGTGTATAATGTAAATAATCTTAGCAAATCCGTGTCGTGTATGTAATTACCTAGGTAAACCTAATTTTTTGGTAACGATCTACATTTCGAGAGGATTTTTGTCTCACCGATCCATTCTCAGATGGTCGGCAGAGTTTTTTTCAACCTCACCCCAAGCCGGAATGGATTTTGTCACTCGAATCTTAGGGGAGTTCTAGTGTTCTAGATTGAGTTTATTTAAAAGTGATTTGGGAATAATCCTAACCATTTGGTTAGGTTATTTTATTACAAATTGCTTGGTCTGTTAGATTATATGTGTCGCAGAATTGGGTGGTCTATGAAGGTCTTTTGGAAATGGGCTTTCCCCCTTGAGATGTAAAAAATGTGAAATCATTACGTAAAGTGTCCTGAAGGTTGAAAGAAAAAATTTATCCCCTCATAGGTTAATTAATTAAATTTTCTGGCCAAAATTAATTAAAATCCTAAGCTAGAAATTTGATTTGTTCTAGGTCCTAGATAAATTTAAATTCTTTAAAAGCAAAATTCATTGGTCCTTAAAAATTTAAAGTTTAAGAGGTCTAGGGACTAAGGTAAATTAATTATTTTGCTAAATTTTAAGCCTTTGGTCCCTGGGGTTAAGTCAAAGTCAAAATTTTGAGGAAATTAATTTAAAAAGTTAATTTTTGAATTAATTAAACTGCATTTAATTGAAAATTTCGAATTTCCTCAATAATTTAAAATTTCGACAGATGAGATTAAAAGAAATTTTAATCCTCATCAATGGTCGAGATTGCTTTGACGAGGATCACTTGAACTAGTCGTTGGAGGATTTCTCTTTAAATAGGAGGTCATTTGTTAGTCAGTTCATCTGATCTCTGGATTGTGTACTAAGCGAAAAGCTCTCTTGTAATCTTTTTATGAGCAATAAAGAAAGACTTTGGAGTTAATTTATGTTGGTGTTACTCTTCGTGGAAATACTGTAAGATGTGTTTCATGCATAGATTTCTTTTTAGCCATTGATGATAGCTTTCTAAAGAGTGATTTGAGTACAAGTATCTTGCTCAGTTGCTGGGGTTTGAATGATAATTTAAATTTTGAATATAATAGCAGTTATCTCTATTAAATCTGAATTTTATTATCGTTTTCTCGCTCTATGTTGATGGCTGAATTGAGTTTTGTAGGAAAGTCTTGATTTTTAGATCATCGGGCGTTCGGGGAAGTTCTCGGCCGAACCAACCAACTCCTGATCTGTGTCTTCTGAAGAACCCAACTTAAATTTGATTTCGAGTTTATCATAAGATATTTTTTATGGGTGATGCATGAACGGTTTTGAGCTCAATATGTCCTTTAAAATTCAAAAAAATTAATTTTTCTTTGCTAAATCTTAGATCTAGTTGTTGAGAGCCTCAGATCATCAGATTTGGGAGTAGAGTCGGAGTCACACTCCCTAGATCTGATAGATCTGCCATTTATGTACATAGATCTGTAATTTTCTTCAGTTTTCTAACTTGGGTTTTATGGGTTTTAGTATTTTGGGTCATTGTATATATAGTTTGGGTGTTTCTTGTTGTCCTGTAGCTACAGATTTGAAGCAGAAAATTGTGCAGAGTCCAGATCTTGGCCCTAGAGGGTAAGATTTGGATCTTTGGGTTTCATCAGCATCATTTTGGCAAGGATCATATCCAGATTTTGCAGTCCAAAGGGTTAAATTTAAATTCAAATCTGGAAATTTCGTGAGGGTTTCAAGGTCAAATCTGAAGCAGGTGGATTTAATATTTTAATTAAATCTGGAGAATTTTCATAAGGGTTTCATTGATAAATTTTAAGCTGAAGTATAAGATCTTAGTTTGGAAATTTCTCTTCGGTTCTTGGGTTGCAGTTTCTCTGTTGCCTAGGGTTTCCTAAGAACAAGATTTTGAATTTGTTTTTGTTGTTGTTTTCTGGAAAATTTTGAAATTATTTTTTGTGTTTGGGCTTTGATTTTTTTTTTTTTAAAGATCTAGAGAAATTTGAGTTTCTTCTTGAGATCTTTCTTCTGTCTATCCTACTCGTAGTCCCTCCATACCCTCCAGATCAGCGCCATACATCATTGTTGCTCCTCTGCGTACCTTTCTCTACTCCATGCTCTTCAATCCTCCTATCCACGCAGCTGCATGCTCCAAGTCCGTCCAACCTACAAACAACAAATGCTCCTTCAACTTGCATACACAACCATCTAACAAGTCCAACTCTCCCTCATACGCTTCCCACGCTGCTTCATCTACTTGCGTCCCTCGCTACTGCCCTCTCTCCAAAACCTCGAAACCCCTACCATCGTTGTCCCTCACGCAAATCTCTCCTTATGCTGCATAAACCCTCACTTGTGCACTGCCAAAACGTGCAAAAAAAAAAAAAAATTTGAACCAGCCATCCACACGTACCCCACCACCTTCATACGTTGTTTCTTCCGCATCCATCGCATCTCTATATCGTCACAATGCCATACTTCTCCCTTGTTGCTCCGAAACCCCTCCCTGCTGCTAGCCCGCGAGTCCATCATTCCTCTCCACCTACGTATTCCTTCTTCGTCGCCTGACTTGCAATGCACAACAGCAAACAACAATGCATTCGATTTCCCTTTTGTTTGTACATATGCGTTAGTTTTTCCTTCAATTCTGTTTTGTATATTTGGCTTAGGGTTAGCATACGTATATCCTTTAGTTTTATTAAATTTTAACTTAGGTTTATTTTTATTCCTTGGTTTTGGATTTCATTCTATTATTTTTATTTTCTTATTTTCGATTTTGTTTTTATCTTTTTCGATTTTGACTTGATTCTAATTCATTTCATTTTCACTTTTATTTTATTTTAATTATTTGTAGTTAATGATTTTTATTTTTATTTTTTGACTTAAAAAATCTAAAATATTTAAATCCCTAAAAAATTAAAAAAATTCGAAATTTTTAAAAATCCAAAACCTAAAAAATCTAAAAATTAAAAAACCCTACAAAAAAATTCTAAAAACCATTCAAATCATTTAAAAATATAAAATTCTAAAAAACCTAAAAATCATAAAATATTAAAAATTTCTACAAAAAATAAATTTGTGACTAAGGATTTAAAATGAAATAAATTAAGGGGTTTTCGCCTAAACATTAAAATTTTTAATGTGGCCTATGGCCCATTAAAAAATTTGATTTTTTTTTTTTAACCCGTTGATTTGTTTTACTCCTTCAGTTATTGCCTAAGAAATAATTAAAATTTAAATTTGAAGTTCCTTAGTGTTATTAAATGCATTTTTATGATTTTCCTATGGTCAAAGTACGATAAATGTTTTAAGTTATATTGACTGTTGGAGAAAATTAATTAATTATAGATCTTGGCCATTAACGATAATCATCTTAAATCTGGAATATCTTGCGTGATACAGTTTTTTGTGTTTATATTGATTATTCATGATTGTCATTATTCGTCACGTATTTGTAAAGTGTTTTGGATAACTTGTTTACTTTATCTACGGTTATTTTAACATAAAGGCATTGGTCTATAATTGTTTCTATCTTGTGGTCGTGTCTTGTTTACGTTGGCATTTAATCTATTCATGTGATTTAATCGAGATTCATTTAGATTCATCAAGTTGTCCGTCATTAAAATCTCCTAGAGTCTTTTTCACAGGCTATCCTCATCCATTTACCTAGGGACTTCCCCCCTTGACTTGTCTAGGAGAGAGTCTAAATGGAGTGAGTAAGGATTTAAGGGTGACAACCCTTACTCTGAGCATTGTCATGGTGCCTAGACACTTTGTGCGACAATAGGCCTTATTAGGGCACAATGTGACCTAAGCCTTGAAAACTTGTAGGGTAAATAGGATAACCTAGGATAATAAGGAGAAAAAAAGGCTTCCAACCAATGTATTCCTTCAGTTTATGGAGCAAGAAGCTTTCAATAATCCCCAAGTTGAAACCTATGGCAAACTAGGGATTTTCTAGGGAAAAATCTACATAGTGCAAGGGATATTTTCCCTAAAATAGAGAAATTAGTCATGGGAATGACTTGATTTTGAGGCAAATACCTCACCTCCACATGTGTAATCCTTCTACCAAGGAACGTTTCACACCCTAGTTGAGAAATGTGTGCTAGCCCTAACTAGCAACTTATCTTAAGTGGTCGAAAATCAAGCTTTAGAGAAGAAAATTGAAATTTAAGATGAGTTTCAAGGTGATCAACCATGTAGCAAAAGGCCAATGCCTTGACCTTGGGTGATGGAGTTTAGGTGATGGCTAAAGATGACTAAACCTTGGCAAAAGAGTAGGGGAATAATAAACCATAGGTTTCAAAACCTAACTATCACCTTTGTGAGGGTGCAAAGTCAATGGGGAGAGTTAGTTGAAAGGTTCACCCATGGGATTGTCATTCCCATTCTCTAAGTGGGTGATGTGTGCAATACTACCATCAACTGTCCATAGAATAATTTGCAACCATAAATTTGTATGTGAAAACCCTAGATAATCAATCATTCCATACCATAGCCACAAAATACAAATTTTTATCAAATACAAGGTACACTTACAAAATAAACTGCATGAACAAGTCCTTTATTGTTCGAAAATGACATCTCTAAGGCCAAAGAATAGCTCCATGATCTGAAATGGGGCACTAAAGGCTTCTTGTCTGCTTACAAAAACCTCTCCCACTCCAAAGCTTAAACAATTTCCAAGATCTAGGCTTATATTGATAATTTGCAGAATAAATAACTTGAAATAGGTGTATGCTTTTAGTTTTCCTTTGACTGCTTAATTTCCTTAAGGTTTTATTTGCTTAAACTGATATATAAACACACATAACAGTAAATGAAGCAAATAAACAAACACATAAAGGCAACAAGCTCAATTAGGAGTTTACCCTGATATCTTGGGCTACGTCTCCATGAGTTCTAGTCAACTCAATTAGGCTCTTTGGGATTATGATAAACTTCTTTTACAAGTTCCACACTCAACTCCATTAGTTTACAACTGAACCTATGGGCTTAGAATACCATCTTATCTCGCTGGCTGTCCATACTCTGCAGACAGATCTAGGCTTCTCTGGACTAGATTCCTTCAATTAGCGCTCCGGGCTATCTTGAGCTCTTGGCTTGCACCAACTCCCTCAGAATTCTTTTATTGTCTTTGGAATTCCTTCTTCTATCTTCAGCACACATCAGACACTAGCAACAACTTGATCATTTGATCTCTATGCTACTCTGAAACTTCATTACAGCCCACGGCTCTTAGAAGTCTGTTTTGAGTTGTCTGGCTTTGCGGCTCTGGCTCTCTAGCTAACTGGCTCCGGCTCTCAGCTCTCTGGCTCATCTGGCTCCGTCTCTCTTAGCTATCTAGCTTTGTCTGTCTGGCTCTGCCTCCAACCTCTGGTGGCTCTGCCTCTGTTTGGCCCTTTGGCTTTGAAGCTCTCAGGCTTTCTGGCTCTCGATGCTAAAGTTCTCAGGCTCTCTGCCCCTTCCTCATCCTGAGGAATCATCCCTAGGCAATTCGCCCCCAACCTCTGGCTTACTGGCTATGTGGCTCTGCGTCTGGCCCTCTGGCTCTCTGGCGTTGTGGCTCTGCGTCTGGCCCTATGGCTTTTAGCTCTGTGGCTCTACGCGTTACATAACACATTCCTGTTACAAATGCATCATTGTTTCAAAACACATCATTTGTTACTAAACGCCCGCTTACAGCGTGGCACAATGATTTTAGAACAGGGATAGTTACAAAGGAATCGGCGGCCTTTCTTTGGACGAAATCTTGAAAACAACCATAATAACCAATACACAAGAAATACACAGAAAATCCTCTATCGGGCGCCAAGGCCGCTTTTCAAATGATATGAAATCGTGTCCATAAGCCTTATCGGGTCTGTGCTCTTGTCGCATATCGCATATCGTGCTGCCCAAAGGTCATGGTCCATTTGTATTTGGGATTCTCGATCTCCGATCGCCGATATCGCCGATTAGCCCATCGCATATCGCATGTCGCATGGGTCAGGGTACTCTGCTCCTGCTTTGTTGCGATCCGATCTCTGATTGCCGATCGCATCGGCGTATCGCTATTGGCTCCATCACATGTGCATTGGCCCTTTGTATTGTCACGATCCCGATCGCCGATCGCGCTATCAGCGCATCGCATATCGCAAGTCGCAATGGCCCAGGGTCTGTTCCTCCGCCAATGGACGGCTCTAATGCGATATACATCACCAATCGTTGATCCCCTGATCCGCTTCATCGCAATCGCTAATCGCAATGGTCGCGGGTCTTGGTCCCTTCCTCTTGGAAATATGCGATGCGATATTATCATATCCATCGTTGATCTGCGGGCTTGATCTACAGTCCACGTTATATCGCGCTGATTGTTAATCGCAATTCCCGAAGGCCACGGTCCTTTAAACACTCCACTTGGCTTTTCTCCGATGCGATGAAAGGTTGCGATGTGGTAAACTTTTTGGGATTTTATGTTTAAAAACACATTTTCCCTTAAGTCCGATTTAGTAAGAAATTGCCTCCCACAGGACAATGGGCAAATTTCGTGTTACAATAACTTCTTCATCCAAAGTCTATTTTTGCCCATTCAAATTGCGTTAGATTCAAAATCAAGAGATCTATGCAATGAGACTATTTCCAAGAGCATCCTTTGACTTTCATTTTCCTCTGTGAGGAGAATTCATAGACTTAGAAGTCTATGTTAGATCCATTTTGGATCACTCCATTAGCAAAATGCACCATAGATCACATCTCCACAAGATTCAAGTCACAATTTAGCTAGGCTGGATTTATCTAAGAGGGCTGAAATTGTCACAAGTGATGATGATAAAATGAGATGAGCCTATCGTTTATTTATATGAGGATTAGGACAACTAATTATGGTTTACAAAGCCACTAAAACAAGTTTGATTGCTAATTAACCTTGGATTGCAAGCGAACCCATTAGCTAACATCAAATTATGCTTGATTTTCCCACACGTGTGAACCGTAGCATCTAAAATGTTGACATCGTCCATCATAAATGCTCCAAATGCCATGTTCAAGGGTGATGAAGTGTCAAAGTGTTGAAAAATGTGTAACTAGGTTTGGTCTTCATTAGTAGGAAATGTATTCTTGTATATATAAAATGAAAAAGAAATTATTATTATTATTGAGGCATGGGTTTAATGCTCAAGTTCTTTTATTTTATAGTTCAAGCACCCATTGAGTGCTTCTAGGGTTTGTCCTAGGTATAAGAGCCATTGTCATATATGGAAGACCCTATGGGCACATTGTAAACTGTAAAAGAAAATTTATTTAGTCTTGAAAATGTCAAAATACCTCCAAGATCAAGTCGCCCTCCATGAGTTGTCAATCAGCCTAAGTGAAGAGACATGTCGACCCTTGAAGGAAGCCTATATATAAGATGAACTCATCCTCCATTTGGATTCATTCACTCATTCATATCTCATACGAATAAGGAAGCATCATAAGGACGAAGAAGGAAGTACGAAAATAAGTCGAAGTGTTTTGGGTCCCTCTACGTTTTTCTGGGAATGTGAAGTTAGGGTTTCTACATTTGATTTTGGAAGCAGGAAGAGCAAGAAGGAAAGCAAAGGTTTCTTAGGGTTTCCTATTAACCCTAAGACTCAAATCAAGGCAAACGAGGTCAAGGGAAGAGCAACAAGAGGGAGATCGAAGTCTCCTAGTGAAGAAGTAGCAGTTGCTGGGGCAAAATTTCAGATCTACCGTGGAGGTCGAAGATATTGCAGCAGGGGGTCGAGGAAAGACTTGATCTTGGAGGGTTCTTGTCTGAGTCTAGGTCATGGTATTCATCAATTGAAAGATCTAAGAGATAAGAAGAGATTTTACGCGTTTTTCCCTTAAGAGGAGGGGTTTTGACCCTAGCTTGTAGCCTACATACTGTGTCATTTTTCTTACTCTTTTGGTAGCTGTTTGATGTATTGCATATTGAACTAACAAAGGTTAAAGCTAATAAGTAAAAGCTAACACAAGCAGTTATCAAGTCAAACAGAAGTAACATATACATTTCCATGCTGAATTCTCAACATGGTATCGGAGCTTTGGTTATCTAAGGGCATCATGAAGATCTTCTCTACAATGAAGAAGGTCATCAAAGGTATGCAAGCCATTTCAAGAAAAGCATCAAAGAGGTATGGAATCTTATATTCTATTCAAAGATGGAATCAATCATAGAAAAAGATGAAGTACTCTTCTCTGCTCTTTCTGGAACATTTCAAGACGAAGACATTAATTGATAGCGGTGCATCAAGGCACATGACTGGTCACTCTCACCAATTGAAGACCTTGTCAAAAGGAAAATCTGCATACTCTGTGGAACTTGGAGACAACAAGAACTATCCTTTGAAAGGCATTGGATCATCATCCATAAAGCTAGAAGATGGAAGCAACATCCACCTCAACAACATTTTGTTTCTTCCAGGTTTGCACAAAAATCTACTTTCTATTTCAAGCTTAGAAGATAAAGGAGATAGAGTAGAATTTATTGATGAAAAAGTAGTTGCTTGGGCAAAAGACTCAAGCATAGAAAAAGCTAAAGTAATTGGTATCCGAGAAGGAAGACTCTACAGATTAATATCTCCTGTAAATCATGCCCTAGTTCACACTGAGATTAGTCCATGTGAACTTTGGCATAAAGGTTTGGTCATCTACATTTCAAAATTCTTCCAACCCTAAATTCTATAGTAGATGTTGATCTAGATTGTCATTAATGTCAATATGGCAATATTCTAGGATACTAAATGATGATATGAAGCCAAGGAGAAGTAGAGTAGATCTGTGAAGAAACAGGAGCAAAGAGGTCATTGGAAGCCACAAGAAGAAAAAAGGAACACATCAGCGAAGGTGCATAAATAGTGTTAACGGAGGAATTAACATGAAATATCGGAGAAATATCAAAGGAGTTAACATATTAGAGGAGTATTGCAGAATATCAGAGCAGAGAATATCGGAAGTCATAGGAGCTATCAGAGAAGAGAATATCAGAGCAGAGCAGAGCTATCAGAGCAAAGAAGAGTTATCAGAGTAGTATCGGAAGTTATAGGAGGTCACAGGAAGATAAGCCACAGGAGCAACAGCTATCGGAAGAGCGGGGGTAGGAGTGTACGTCTGTTTCGATCGTGGCTGAAGGCCCACACTAAATCCTAGCCGTTGATCTCATTTTCAATGCTTACGTCACAGTCAATAGCAGGGTTTAAGCCTGTTGTTAACTCGTGTGCTAGTTGAAGACCCGCAGGCTGTAGATTTGATGACCTCGTATATCCAATGGATATCGGGTCACAAAATGATCGGACGTTAATCTCAAGAACGGACCCGAACTTTTATAGATCAAGGATTTATAATCCTTATCAGCTCCGTAAAGTCGGTTAAGCATTGCGCAAGTTCCCCGACTGATATTGTTATGAACCATTAGATCCAGTGTGTCTTGATCAATCAGTGGAGGATCGGCGATTGGGTTTCTTGATCGGGTGGATCAACAACCATCGGATTAAAGATGAGATCAACGGTGGAGAATTAATCCGATAAGACTTGGGACTAAGTGGACTCGATTGAGTTATCAAAAGAAGCTTATTGGAATATCGCATTCGTCGCATATCGCTAGTCTTGAAGAAATGTAACGATGGTAAACCACAATTGCAATTAAGGTGATAATGTGGGAGGTGGGACCACCCATTATATGGTTTTAACTCTGTTGATATGTGACTATCGTTGATGTTCATATCGGAGGATAGAGTATGTTATGGGCATGACTTATAAAAGACCTCTGGAAGTTGCGATTGCGATTGATGACATGGATGTGGGACCTCCTTGGGTAATTGAAGGAACAAAGGAAGCCGAAGAGAAAACGAGAAAGAAGGAAGCTGAAGGTCAAGCGACACTGCTGGATGGGTTAATCTTTGAAATGCTTTAACCTGTGATGTGCATTATGCAAAAATACCAAGAAACCATTTGGAAGCAGTGCTTCACGGTCGAAAGAAATCTTGGATCTCATTCACTTTGATGTATGTGGCCCTATGACTCCAAAATCACTTGGAGGACATCTGTATTATGTCACATTCATAGGTGATCACTCAAGAAAGACATGGGTTTACTTAATGAAAACCAAGGATGAAGTATTCAATAAATTTCAAGAATTCAAAGTTGAAGTAGAGAACCTTACAGGGAAAAGGATCAAAATACTAAGATCTAATAATAGAGGAGAATATACATTCAAGGAGATCATAGCATTCTGTAAGGAATATGGGATTAAGAGGGAGCTGATAGTCCCATACAATCCCAAAAAAATGGAGTTGCAGAAAGAAAGAATAGGTCCATTGAAGAAAGTGTAAAAGCAATGATACATGATCAAGGTCTACCGAAGTTTCTATGGGGTGAGGCAACTAAGACAACAGTGTACACACAAAATCGATGTCCTCACAGATCTCTAGACAACAAAACTCCAGAAGAAGTGTTCACTGGGAAGAAGTTATCCATCGATCATCTTTGAATCTTTGGATGTCCTGGGTACATTCATATACCAAAAGACAAATGAAAGAAGTTGGATCTTTCTGGTGTGAAAGGTATATTTGTTGGGTATAGTAACTCATCGAAAGCCTATAGAATTTGTATGATAGATGGACATCACATTGAAGTTAGTCGTGATGTCATATTTGATGAAAGCATTGCATTCAAGAATTCAAAAGAACTTTCTATAGATTCGGATGACGAAGAACTTCCTATGTTTGAGGAAGAAGTTGACAACGAAGAAGGATCCCACCATGATGAAGGACCTAGTGAACCTATTCAACCTGTGCTCACTCAAGAAACAAGGAAAATACCTAATTGGTTGAAATCTACTCTACTTGATGCAAAAGGTCATGGAGCAACTCAAGGATCATTTAGAAAAGTAAAAGACCCAAGAGATACTTTGGGTATGTTGCATACATGACAAAAATTTTAGAAGCAGAACTATTCACTTTCGAAGAGGCTATAGAACATCAAGAATGGAAAGATGCCATGAATGAAGAATATCTATTTATAATGAAGAATGGAGTATGGGAGATCGTATCGAGACCTGAAGACAAATCTATAGTTACTTCCAAGTGGATCTATAAGATCAAGCATGCAACCGATGGAAGCATAGACAAGTATAAAGCAAGATTTGTGGCAAGAGGGTTCTCTCAACTTGAAGGCATCGACTATGAAGAAACTTTTGCTCCAACAACAAGATACACAAGAATTCAATCATTAGTCTCTCTGGCATCATCGATGGGATGGAACATCCACCAAATGGATGTCAAAACTATGTTTTTGAATGGCACAATAGATGAAGAAGTCTACATAGAACAGCCCTTGGGATTCGAAATCAAAGATAGGAAGGCATATCTTTGCAGATTAAAGAAAGCATTATATGGCCTTAAGCAAGAATGGATGCATTTCTACAAAGACTAGGCTTCACAAAAAGTTATGCTGACTCAAACCTCTATATTAAGGTTGCAAACAATGAACCTGTAATCATTCTCCTATATGTAGATGATCTTCTCTTAACAGGTGTAGAAGATCAAATTGAAGAATGTAAGAAGCAATTGGAGGAAGAATTTGACATAAAGGATCTGGGGTTGATGTATTACTATTTGGGACTAGAAGTCTCGCAGGAACCTAATGAAGTCTATTTAGCTCAATGAAAGTATGTGATCGAGATTCTAAAGAAGTTCAACATGATACACTGTAAAGAGATGACTACTCCAATGATCACAAACTTGAAAAGACTAAGGAGTTTTGAATCAAGCCCTGTGCATCCCTCCAGATATAGACAATTGATTGGCTCATTAATGTACTTGGTGAATACTCGTCCAGAGTCCAGACATATGTTTTACAATAAATATACTTAGTCAATTCCAAGTGGAGCTGAAGCATGATCATTGGATAGCAGCAAAACATATCCTATGACATTTGTGGAGAACCATCAACTATTGTTTGAAATATGATAAGAGGAATAATGTTCAATTGATTGGTTATACAGATTTTGACTAGGGAGGCAATGAACAAGATGGAAGAAGCACTACAGGAGGATGTTTGAGTCTGGGATCATCTATGGTCTCATGGATGAGGAGAAAACAAACACCGTTACCTTGAGTAGTGCTGAAGCAGAATATGTTGCAGCATGGGAAATTAGTCGGGAAGCAATTTAGTTAAGGAAGTTGTTGTCTGATTTACTTGAAGGACCGATGGACCCTACCGTGATATGTTGTGATAACACAAGTTGTATTTGTTTGTCTGAGGACCCAATGTTTCATGGGAAGACAAAGCATATCAATAACAAGTATCATTATATACGAGAGCTAGTGCAAAATGGTGTGGTGCAACGACAATATATCTCCACTAATGAACAAGTAGCTGACATATTGAATAAATCACTTCCAAACAAGAAGCTTGTATACTTAAGGGACAAGCTAGGTTTGGTGGATTTGTCCTCTCGGATTGAGAGGGAGGGATAGACACAAGCATTCTTGTCTTCATTTGGGAAGAAAGAATGGAGGGTTTGGTAACCATCTGGCATTCGATACTCTTTGAGAATGTGGTAGGGCATTCAAGACAAAAATAGTCGTGGACCGATATTCTTTGAGGATTAGCTACCCAAGATAAGAATATTCCAACGAGAGGTCATACTCTGGGAACACCTAGGTGGGGTATGTAGTTTGGAGAGACAATGATGTTGGTGTCTACACATCATTGGTCTCCCAACATTGTGATCTGATCTTGTGGAGAGATAGAGCTATTAGTCAAGGCCTTGCTATATAACAATGCTAGTCATTATGATGCTAGACATATGGTTTACCAATCTGACTCTTCTTATGAGATCTCTTTAGATTGAGAATGACCATGTGCACTCTATGAGTACCTCCCTAGTTAAGAGGGAGTGTTGAAAAATGTGTAACTAGGTTCGGTCTTCATTAGTATGAAATGTATTCTTGTAAATGTAAAATGAAAAAGAAATTATTATTATTGAAGCATGGGTTTCATGCTCAAGTTCTTTTATTTTATAGGTCAAGCACCCATTGAGTGCTTCTAGGGCTTGCCCTAGGTATAAGAGTCATTGTCATATATGGAAGACCCGATGGGCACATTGTAAATTGTAAAAGAAAATTTATTTAGTCTTGAAAATATCAAAATACCTCCAAGATCAAGTCGGCCTACATGAGTTGTCAAGTCAGCCTAAGTGAAGAGACATGTCGACCCTTGAAGGAAGCCTATATATAAGATGAACTCATCCTCCATTTGGATTCATTCACTCACTCATCTCCCATACGAATAAGGAAGCAGTAGAAGGACGAAGAAGGAAGTATGAAAAGAAATCGAAGTGTTTTGGGTCCCTATACTTTCTTTTGGGAATGTGAAGTTAGGGTTTCTGCACTGGGAAGTCTAGAAGTTCGAATTTGGAAGCAAGAAGAGCAAGAAGGAAAGCGAAGGTCTCTTAGGGTTTCCTAGTAACCCTAAGACTCAAATCAAGGCAAGCGAGGTTAAGTGAAGAGCAGCAAGAGGGAGATCAAAGTCTCTTAATGAAGAAGCAACAATTGCAGCAATTACTAGGGCAGAATTTCGAATTCACTGGGAGGTCGAAGATATTGCAGGAGGAGGTCGAGGGAAGACTTGCTCTTGGAGGGTTCTTGTTTGAGTCTAGGTCATGGTATTCATCATTTGAAAGATCTAAGAGATAGGAAGAGATTTTATTGGTTTTCCCCTCAAGAGGACGGGTTTTGGCACTGGCTTGGAGCCTACATACTGTCATTGTTCTTACTGTTTTGGTAGTTGTTTGATGTATTACATATTAAACTAACAAATATCAAAGCTAATAAGTAAAAAGCTAGCACAAGCAATTATCAAGTCAAGGAGAATTAACTTACACATTGCCCTACTGAATTCTCAACACAAAGAAGCTATGGATGCCTGGAAGAACCAAAATGTGAGGGTTGGCCCTGAAATCTTCCTCAACATCTCATGTGGGTGTCCCAAGATCTAGTCCTGGTGCCATAAATTGGTCTCAACAGGTCTCCATCTGTCAAACAAGGTCTCTCTATCTCCAGCATTAGGGTTGTTGAGAAATCAATGCAAGCAGATTATGGTTTGATTCCTCTTTCTTGATAATTACTTGTGAGTTACGTTGGCTTGTTTTACTTATTTATTATCTTATCTTTTACCAAGAAATTACCATATTTTGTGTGTATGAAGATCACAAAAACACAAGACACAAGATGTAAGCACTATGCCAGGGCAAAACCACCTGCAAGGGGAAAACCCAGTCAAAAATTCTCTTCCTTCAATAGTATTCTTTGAGACTCTTCAACCTAGAGAAAGGCCAAACCTTCCCTCCACACCATGTCAACCTTCTCAAATCTTCGACCCCTTTGCAACAACACTTCCACCCCAACAACTTCAACTATGCAACAACTTACAACATCAGGCAACAATTGGCAACAACAGCACTTGGAAGACTTCAATCTCCCAAATTAGGGCCCGAAACAGAGAGAGTAGCACCAAAACTTCGATTGCTTCCTTCTCCTTAGACTTGGACCAATTTGCACTTCCTTTAGACTTCTTTGACCCACTTCGTACTTCTCCAGCTTCCTTAGAGATATTGAACTTGCTTGAGATGAGATGCTCTAAAATGAATTCAATCTCCTTCTATTTATAGACTTCAAGTGAGGTCGAATTGGTGTCCCTTAGGCCGACATGGTGTGGAGGTTACATAAATTATATTTGACTCAATAACAAACCTTTTTACATGATTCAAAAGCCCAAGAAGGATCTCTTTAAATGTACAATGACTTTATAAACTCAATATTAATCTGAGTCCACAATGGGAAATTTGACTAATATAAAGATGACCCAAGCATGAAACCCATGCTTTAATAAGTCATTGATACAATAATAAAAATTATTTTCTTTATTCTTTTGATAAAGTACATTTCATGATGACTCAAATACATTAATGAAGACCAAACCTAGTTACATTTTCCAACACCAATTTCATCAGGGTCTGCAAGTGTCCCCTCTACTGGAAGTCGGGAATAAAGTGGACTCAAGCTTTCAGCCTCTCTAGGTACCATCGGGCTTACTTGCTAACCACCAACCCAGGGACCTAGGTGCGTATCCATGGTCAGAGCTCTACGACCCATGCCACCCTCCCTAATTTGGGACCTAGATATCAACACAAAGTGCTAGCCAAATGTCCTCCTAGGCAATGCTTCACTCGCAAAGCCTCAACAAATCTCTTCCAATCTCTTAACATCAATACAATTAGCAATATCTACTAAACCAAGCATGCTTCTTAAATATTCTAACTTCTTATTAGGAAGAGACTTTGTTAGTATGTCTGCTACTTGCTCATCTGTCGAGACATACTCCAACTTCACAGTACCGTCCTGCACCAAGCTCCTAATAAAATGGAACTTATTATTGATATGTCCCACTCTGGCATGGATCACGAGATCTCCAGACATCTTGATGCAACTTTGATTGTCACAATTAATCACAGAACGACTTAGAGACTTCTTGAACAAATCTGTCAAAAACTTGCTTAACCAAACAACCTCCTTTCCTACTTCATATGCAGTCACATATTCTGCCTCAACACTACTGAAAGCAACAGGAGCTTGCTTCCTACTCATCCATGAGATCATAGCAGCTCCTAGCCTCTGGTAGTGCTCCTTTCATCGGCTTCACTGCCACCCCAATAAGAATCTGTATAACCAATTAGCTTGACTGCCTTACTATCATACTTTAGGAAGTGATGTATAGTGCCACAAAGATACCTCAATATGTGTTTGGAAACTATCCAATGATCATGACGAGGCTCCAGCTGAAACTGACTAAGAATGTTTACTGCAAAGCATATATCTAGCCTAGTATCTACTAAATACATTAGGGGGGCCACAAACTGATGATAGGAGGTAGGATCCACGAGACTAGAGTTAGAGCCCCTCAAATTCTTAAGATTGGTGATCATAGGAGTATTCATTGGCTTGAAATCCATCATCCCGAATTTCTGCGACAACTTGATAATTTACTTTCCTTGCCCCAAATATATCTCTCCAGGTCTCTGCCATACTTCTACCCGCAGATAATAATGCATCAGTCCTAGATTCTTCATTTCAAATTCAGGTACCAACATTTTCTTACATTCTTGAATTCTTCATTCCACACCTGTAATGAATAGATCATCCACATTTAGTAGAATAATGACGGGTTCATTATTCACGACCTCGATGTAGAGATTTAGGTCAGCATAACTCTTTACGAACCCAATTCTAAACAGATATGCATGCATTCTTGCATACCATGCCCTAGGTGCTTGCTTCAAACCATATAGGGCCTTCTTGAGTCTACAAACATGGGAGTCTCTTCCATTAACTTCAAAGCCTTCGGATTGTTCGATATGCACTTCCTCATATATGGTCCCATTTAGAAATGTAGTCTTCACATCCATTTAATGGATATTCCAACCCATTGTAGCAGCCAATGGATCCAAATATCTAGTGGTAGTGTACCTTGTTATGGGTACAAAGGTTTCTTCATAATCAATGACTTCCTTTTGAGAGAAACCCCTCGCAACGAATCTAGCTTTGTATTTGTCTTTACTTTCACCAACAACATGTTTAATCCTATATATCCATTTGATGGTGACAACCGATTTGTCACTAGGTCTAGGAACGATTTCCCAAACCCATTCTTCATAATGGATTGATATTCTTCCTGCATTGCTTTCTTCCAAACCTCTTGTTGAACAACTTCCTTGAATGTAGATGGTTCGGCTTCAATTAACCTCGCCATATATGCAGCATAACTAGAGTATCTCTTTGTTCTTTTACTTTCATTGAAGGTCCCTTTTGCAGCGTCATGTCCTTCATCATCTTTTAATGTAGCTTTTAACCAATTTGGCCTTTTCCTTGTGGCTGAAAGGAAGAATGGTGTGGTTGAAAGGAAGAATTGTACTATTATGGAAATTGTTTGTGCCATGCTTCATGATCAAAGGCTTCTGAAGTTTCTACGGGCCGAAGCTGCAAATACGTTGTGTAAGTTCAAAACCAATGCCCTCATCAAGCATTGGACTCCGAGACTCTCAAAGATATGTTCACTGGTAAGAAACCCAATGTCTCTCATTTTAGAATTTTTGGAAGTCCCGTATATTTTCATGTGTCGAAAGAGAAAAGAAGTAAATTGGGCACATCAGGGAAGAAGGGAATCTTCGTGGGCTACAGTGAAAATTCTAAGGGTTATAGAATTTATGTGGCTGGTCAAAGGGAAGTTGAAATAAGTCATGATGTCACTTTTGATGAAGATATGGCTCAAAGGAAGATCAACAACCTTCTTATCCCAAGGAAGGACAAAGAAGCTGACACCAGGAAACATGGTACAAAGAAGGACGAGATGATGCTGGATGTTCATGAACCTATGGATCCTATTGATCCCTCTCCCCAAGATCCCTTCTCCTCCAAGAGGAGACCCTCATGGCTTAGGGAGACTCTCAAAGATGCCAAGAGACATATTGCATCAAGGGGGACTTTTCGTGAGAGCAAGAAGCCGACAGTTATCAAGGATACTTGACCGCCATGAGCACTATCATTCAAAATGAACCTTCATCATTTCAAGAAGTCGTGAAGCAACAAGTTTGGAAGGATGCTATGAATGAAGAGTACGAGTCAAGAATGATGTATGGGATGTGGTCCCTAGACCCTAGGACAAATCTATTGTCACCTCTAAGTGGATCTACAAAATCAAGCATGGAGCTGATGGAAGTGTACAAAATTTCAAGGCTCGCTTTGTTGCCCGAGGCTTCTCTCAAAAGGAAAGTGTAGATTATGATGAGATATTTGCACCTGTTGCCTGATACGCCACCATCCGCTCGATCATAGCCCTAGCTGCCTCGCAAGGATGGAACCTACATCAGATGGATGTTAAGACTGCTTTCTTGCATGGTTCGATCAAAGAGGAAGTCTATGTGGAACAACCCGAGGGCTTTGAGGTTCATGACTGGGAATCTCATGTATGCAGGTTGAAGAAGGATCTCTATGGCTTAAAGCAAGCACCTAGAGCTTGGTATGAGAGGATTGATAGCTATCTCATGAAGTTGAAATTCACTAGAAGTGAAGCTGATCCAAACCTTTATTTTAAGGTTGAAGATGATAAACCCCTCATACTGGTACTTTATGTGGACGACCTCTTTCTAACAAGGGTAGACCCTCTCCTTCACAAATGTAAGAGGGAGTTGGCTTCCGAATTTGAGGTGAAGGACCTAGGACTGATGCACTACTTCCTAGGGCTGGAGGTCTGGCAAAATCTAGGAGAAATTTTCCTATCTCAAGGAAACTATGTTGTGAAGATATTGGAAATATTTGGGACGGTGGACTGCAAGCCTGTGACTACTCTAATGGAACTTAACTTTAAGAATTTATGTGGTAGTGCTACCGGACCTGTATTGGGAAATGCTTCTGAGTATCGTCAACTGATAGGAGCACTGATGTTCTTGGTGAACTCTCATCCGGATATATGTTTTACAGTTAATACATTGAGCCAATATATGGTTGAGCCTCATCACACACATTGGCGAAGGATTTCTATGGCTTGAAGCAAGCACCCCGAGCTTATGTGGTAGTGCTACCAGACTTGTATTGGGAAATGCTTTTGAGTATCGTTAATGCATAGGAGCATTGATGTTCTTGGTGAATTCTCGTTCAGATATATGTTTTGTAGTTAATACGTTGAGCCACTATATGGGTGAGCCTCATCACACACATTGGAGAAGGATCTCTATGGCTTGAAGCAAGCACCCCAAGCTTGGTATGAGAGGATTGATAGCTATCTGATGAAGTTGAGAATCACTAGAAGTGAAGTTGATCCGAACCTTTATTTTAAGGTTGAAGATGATAAACCTCTCATACTGGTACTTTATGTGGACGACCTCTCTCTGACAGGTGCAAACCCTCTCATTCACAAATGTAAGAGGGAGTTGGCTTTCGAATTTGAGATGAAGGACCTAGGATTGATGCACTACTTCCTAGGGTTGGAGGTCTGGCAAAAGCTAGGAGAAATTTTCCTTTCTCAAGGAAAATATGTTGTGAAGATATTGGAAAGATTTGGGATGGTGGATTGCAAGCCTGTGACTACCCTGATGGAACTTAACTTCAAGAAGTTATGTGGTAGTGCTACCGGACCTGTATTGGGAAATGCTTCCGAGTATCGTCAACTCATAGGAGCACTGATGTTCTTAGTGAACTCTTGTCTCGATATATGTTTTGCAGTTAATACGTTGAGCCAATATATGGTTGAGCCTCATCACACACATTGGATTGGTGCCAAGAATCTTTTGAGATATTTTCGGGTCACAACCACTCATGGACTGAGATACACTACTGGAGATGTGAGGCTGCATGGTTATTCTGATGTTGATTGAGCCGACAGTGTGGTGGATCGCTAGAGCACTTCTGGGTGTTGTTTCCCTTTGGGTTCTGTCTCAATATCCTGGATGAGCAGGAAGCAAAAGTGGGTTGCTTTGAGCACCGTTGAGGCCGAATATATAGCTACGAGTATGGCCTCTTGTGAAGCTGTCTGGTTGAGGAAGCTCTTTAGTGAGTTGCTTGGACATGTGTTGGGTACCACTGTGATCCTCTGCGACAACTAGAGTGGGATTCAATTATCAGAGAATCTCGTATTTCATGATCGCTCCAAGCACATTGATACCAAGTACCACTCTATCCAGGATATTATACAATGAGGAGCAATAAGGCTCCATCACATTGGGATTGATGAGCAGGTTGCCGACATTTTGACAAAGCCCCTAGGAAAGGTCAAATTCTTGACTTCTCGAGAACGACTAGGAGTCGTGGAGAGACACTCTTATGAGGGTCATGTATAATATGGACATTGAGCTCTGGGAGCTCCAGGAGGCTTGGGGTACTTCTTGGAGCGATGAGCAACCATAGGGTGAGTGGTTCAACCTTCCCCTAGTGGTTTGCTATGTACAGGGTGAGTGGTTCAGCATTACCCTATGATACCCCATGGCAACATGTAAGCAGGATGAGTGGTTCATCCATCTCCTACTAAGACATCCTACCCATACAGTCTGGGACTCATGAGAGGTACCTCTCATTTGTTCAATGAGTAGGGAAATGAGGATAGGGACCATAGCACTACCGATGGACGCATCGTGTACTACTGTACTCCCTATTCTAGGATGATATCAATCTGGGATCAATTGGAATTGACTTCGGGTCAGTAAGAGTGGTATGAGACACTCTCTTTTATCTGGGACTGACTTCGGGTTAGTAAAGAATGGTATGATACATTTTCAATCACTTTTTCTTCTTCATAGTTTAGTAGAGCAGTGCAGAGCAGTGTGTTGATGGCAGAGGGAGTACCGACTGGCAGATGGATTAGCAGATGGAGTTCTCCCTAGTTGAGAGGGAGTGTTAAAATTGGCAACTATAAAAGGAGGAGACCTAAACTCATTATTCCATCATCTCATCTTCTCTCATCTATCACTCCTCACTTGATTGGGTATGTAGATTGGGGCAGTCTCTTACACGTGCGAAGGAAGGAGACAGATTTCTGTTTAGGGCTTTGTTGACCAACATTGACTTCTCCTTGACTACAGATTGGGTGAGGTTGCTTCTCGTTGGCCGGCCGCAGATTTGGGCACGCAAATCGAGGTGATTTGACCTCTGGTTTGACTAGCGTTGACTGCCTAGTTGCTTGTTGCAGGTTGACTTTTGTTGACCAACATTTGACTGATATTTCAAGTTGTTTTGGGTTGTTTCATCTTCTTGTTGGAGGCCGAGTTGACTGAGCTTTGACCGAGTTGATTTGGAGGTCAAATCTGACTTGTTTGACCAACGCTAACTTTGCTGGTTAGGGTTTGCTATTGCTGTCATAAAATATTAGATTTGCATATTTGTACTATCTCTCTCTCTCTGCTGAACTATTGAAGAATATAAGAAGAATTGATCAAGGGTTTCCACACATTGGGGTTTGTCCCTGGCTGGTGCAACATCTTGTGTCCTCTTGTCTTGGCTTGTGTTCTACTGTTTATTTTTATGTTCTATCTGCATTTTACTATCATGCTGATGTGATTGCTAAACTGGATATTGATATTGAGCTAATTAAGAAATTGAAGCAAATTGCCCTTAAGCATAGAACATACCAAAAATTAACACATCTTGCACCATGTTCCTAATAAAGTGGAACTTATTTTTGATATGCTTCGTTCTAGCATGAATCACGGGATCTCCAAACATCTTGATACAACTTTGATTGTTACAATTAATCACAGTAGGACCTAGAGAATTCTCAAACAAGTCTGTCAGAAGCTTCCATAACCAAACAACCTCCTTTCCTACTTCACATGCAGCCACATATTCTGCCTCAACACTACTTAAAGTGACAGGATCTTGCTTCCTGCTCATTCATGAGATCATAGCAGCGCCCAGAGTAAAACATCCTCTGGTATTGCTCCTTCCATTGGTCTCACTGCCACCCCAATCAGAATCTGTGAAGCCAATTAGCTTGACTTCCTTCTATCATACTTTAGGGAGTGATGTATAGTTCCACAACGATACCTCAATATGTGTTTGGCAGCGATCCAGCGATAATGACGGGGCTCCAACTGAAATTGACTAAGAATGTTTACTTCAAAACATACATCTGGCCTAATATTTACCAGATACATTAGGGAACCCACCAATTGTCAATAGGAGGTAGGATCCACAAGACTAGAGTCAGAGCCCCTCAACTTCTTGAGATTGGTGATCATAGGAGTAGTCATCGATTTGGAATCCATCATCTCGAATCTTTGCAATAACTTGATGATGTACTTTACTTGCCCCAAATATATCTCCCTAGATCTTTGCCATACTTCTAGACCTAGGTAATAGTGCATTAGTCATAGATCCTTCATTTCAAATTCAGCTGCCAACATCTTCTTGCATTCTTGAATTCTTTGCTCCACAGTTGTGATGAATAGATCATCCACATATAGTAGAATAATGATGGGCTCATTATTCACGACTTTGATGTAGAGGTTCAGATTAGCAGAACTCTTTACGAACCCAATTCTAAGTAGATATGCATCCATCCTTGCATACCATGCCCTAGGTGCTTGCTTCAAACCATATAGGGCCTTTTTAAGTATGCAAACATGAGAGTCCTTGCTATTAACTTCAAAGCCTTTGGGTTATTCGATATACACTTCCTCATCAATGGTCCCATTCAGAAATGTGGTCTTCACATCCATTTGATGGATATTCCAACCCATTGTAGTGGCCAATGAAACCAAAGATCTAATGGTAGTGTACCTCGCTGTGGGTGCAAAGGTTTCTTCATAATCAATGCCTTCCTTTTGAGAGAAACCCCTTGTAACGAATCTAGCTTTGTGCTTATCTATACTTCCATCAACAACATGTTTGATCTTATAGATCCATTTGGAGGTGATAACCAATTAGTCACTAGGTCTAGGAACGATTTCCCGAACCCCATTCTTCATGATGGATTGATATTCTTCCTACATCGCTTTGTTCTAAACATCTTGATGAGCAGCTTCCTTGAATGTGGATGGTTTGGTTTCAATTAACTTCTTCGTATATGCAGTGTAACTAGAGTATCTCTTCAGTCTTTTACTTTCCCTGAAGGTTCCTTTCGTAGCTCCATGTCCTTCAGCATATTCTATTGTGGCTTTTAACCAATTTGGCCTTTTCATTGTGTTTGGTATAACCACAGATTGAATAGGCTTACATGGTCCTTCTTCTTCTTCTTGATTTGTAGTAGAGTTTTCATGATGATCTTCTTCTTCTTCAAATATTGGAACTTCTTTGTCATCAGAATCAATAGGAATATCCTTTGATTTCTTGTAGGTTTGATTTTCATCAATTATGACATCCCTACTTACTTCAATATGTCTTCATTCCTTAATGTAGATTCTATATGCTTTTGAGGAGAGACTATATCCAACAAATATTTGCTTGATACTTGTAGAGTCCAACTTCTTTCGCTTGTCCTTTGGAACATGGATGTATGCTGGGCTTCCAAAGATTCGGAGGTGATCCACACTATGCTTCTTTCTTGTGAATACTTCTTTGGGTGTTATATTATTAAGACTTCTTTGAATACTTCTATTATGAATGTACACGATTGTCATGGTTGCTTCTCCCCATAAGAATTTTGGTAGGTCTTGATCAAGGAGCATAGTTCGAATACCTTCTTCAACTGATCTATTCTTCCTTTCGACCACTCCATTTTGTTCGAGATAATAGGGAATAATGAGCTCCTTCTTAATTTCTGCTTCCTTACAATATGCAATCAGTTCCTTAGAAGTGTATTCCCCACCATTGTCAGACCTTAGTTTTTATCTTTCTTTCGGTGAGGGTTTACAATTCGGACCTAAACTCGTTGAACTTTTCAAATACTTCATCTTTTGTTTTGAGAAGGTAGAGCCATGTCTTTCTAGAATGCTCATCAATGAATGTAACATAGTAGAGATGACCTCCACGTGATTTGTCAGACATGGGCAACCACACATCAAAATGGATGAGGTATAATATCTCTTTAGACCTAGTTTCACTATTCATATATGGCTTTCCTGTATGTTTTCCCAAAGAGCATCCCTTGCACGCTCCATGATCTAACTTCATATTAGGGATGCCATGAACCAATTGACTAAGAGTAGGGATGACCTTATATTATAGATGGCCATACCTCCTATGCCATAACTCAATGGGATTGATTTCCATATGAACCAAAGCTTGAGGAGGTGGTGTAATAACTCTATAAAGGCTTCCTTCACGAACTCCAATAACCCTAGCTTTGTCATTGCTAGAGGTTTTTCCCCAAACCAATACCTTTCCATCAACAAAAACAACTCTATCCCCTAAACAAGAAATAGAAAGCAGATTCTTTTTCAAACTTGGAACATATAGTATGTTGTTGAGGTGCAGCTTCGATCCATTTTCTAGCTTCAACGATGTTGATCCTAGGCCTCTAACAACATAGCTCTTTTTGTCACCCAATTCCACTACATGAGAAGATGGCTCCTTTGATAGTTTATAAAGTTTGCTTTCTATTGTCATGTGTCTTGATGCTCCACTATCAATGATCCATGTGTTGCCATCATTAAGCGAACCTATAAAAACAACAAAGAATACTTGACTTTTGACCTTGTTGAATAAGTAGTAGATGACTTTCTTGATCCAACTTCCAACAGTGTTGATACCCATTTTCATGTAGTTTATCAAAGAAGAGTCCATGCCAACAAAGTGATCTTCAACTTTTCTTGACCTTAGCTCTGATACCATGTTAAGAAATCAATACAAGTAGATTAATGTTTGATTCCTCTTTCTTGATAATTACTTGTGGGTTATGTTGGCTTCTTTTTTTGATTCCTCTTTCTTGATAATTACTTGTGGGTTATGTTGGCTTCTTTTACTTCTTTATTATCTTACCTTTCATCAAGCAATTACCATATTATGTGTGTATGAAGATCACGAAACAAATGACACAACATGTAGGCACTATGCCAGGGCAAAACCCCCTTCAAGGGGAAAACCCAATCAAAAAAATTATCTTCCTTCAATAGTATTCTTTGAGACTCTTCAACCTAGACAAAGACCAAACCTTCAATCCACACCAAGTCAGCCTTCCAAATCTTCGACCCCTTTGTAGCAGCGCTTACACCCCAACAACTTCGACTATGCAGCAACTTATGGCAGCAGGCAGGAACTCACAACAACAACACTTGGAAGACTTCGATCTCCCAAACTAGGGCACGAAATAGAGAGAGAGGGAGTAGCTCCAAAACTTCGATTTCTTACTTCTCCTTAGAGTTGACCCAGCTCGCACTTTCTTTAGACTTCTTTGACCCACTTCCCACTTCTCTAGCTTCTTTAGAGATATCGAACTTGCTTGAGATGAGATGCTCCAAATGAATTTGACTTCCTTCTATTCATAGGCTCCAAGTGAGGTCGAATTGGTGTCATTAGGCTGACTTGGTGTGGAGGTTACATAAATCAACTTTGACCCAATAATAAACCTTTTTACATGATTCAAAATACCAAGAAGGGTCTCTTTAAATGTACAATGACTCTATTGACTCAATATTAATCCTATGAGTCCACAATGAGGACTTTAACTAATATAATGATGACCCAAGCATGAAACACATGCTTTAATAAGTCATTGATACAGTAATAAAAATTCTTTTCTTTATTCTTTTGACAAGTACATTTTATGATGACTCAAATACATTAATGTAGGCCAAACCTAGTTACATTTTCCAACACCAATTTCATCAAGGTCTGCAAGTGTCCCCTCTATTGGAAGTGGGGTTGCAACAACTTCAAATGTTGAGGGAAAAATAAATTTAGAAAGAGAGCAGGCTCAAGAAAGCAAATATCCCTTGTGGAAGTATGTAAGAAGAGATCAAGGGCTAGGAAGCAAATAGAAGGGAGGAGGCAATGTTGCTTGGAAAGGCGACTATTGCAACAATCATTTCAAGAGAACTTATTACTGTGTGAAAGGGCACTAAGCAATTTGCAGGCTATGATGTGATTAGAGACAAGGGACTAAAAAGCCCTGTTCTTGGTGGGCAACTCATGGGGCAACAAGCCCTCCTCTATAACAATTAGCCATGAGGCTCCTCTCTCAGGTGACTACATCCTCTTGTTGCAAGAGGAAGTGGAGCACATATGGGAATTTGTATAGTGTCAAGAAGGGAAGGCTTGAGTAGCCCATGGCATAGACAATAGTGTATGTGCACACCAATATTTGTCTTATTTACGGGCAGAGGGATGAGTGGTTGAAGGGAAAGACAAAGATGGGGGATGTCTTTCATGTTGATATGCGTTTGGACAATAGTGTTGAGTTGGCATTGGCCAACTTGGATCTTAATGAACTAGTGCTAGAGCCTATCACTATTGATGATGGTGATACTCTTGAGGGTGTTGATTTGGGGTTGCATCAAATGTGCTCCAGGGCTCAAACTTTGCAGGGAGTGTTGGGCACATGTATTCCAAAGAACCTTGAAAGCGTTTTGGGAAATTCTACCCATAAACAATTTTATTAAAATAATTAATGTTTTTTAATGGGACCCTAAGTGTAAACTTAGGAAATTAAAAATATTAATGGGTATTAATCTAATTGTGGGTGTAACTTCTAGAAGAAGACAAGGATTAATCTAAAATAATCTTAGCCATTGATTAGCTTTCAATATGGGCCATTGAATGTCAATGAGAAGATTATTTAAGGGAGCTTGATGATCATTTGGAAAACACACCAAGAGAGATCAAGAAACTAATTTTCTAAAGTGAGAAATTCTCAGGAGGAAAATTCGATTGAGGAGATCTCGTGGTTGAGGGGCAGGGATAGTTGGGTTGGAGAATCTTCTCTGGAACCTCGAATACTCAACAGAGAGGCAGAGAAACGCCAGTGGAGGCAGCATCGACCTAGGAAGGACTAACGTTGGGCTAGGAGGCTTGACGCAAAGGTAGAAGGGCTAGTGCAAAGGCATAGTTACCTTACAGTGGAAGTTTGAAACTTGTTGGGGAGCAGTCGGATCAACCGGGAAGGTTGACGTTAGAGCTCCAGGAGGCAAGGAGACCCAACGCAGAGCTGACGTAGAGCCCCAAAGAGCTCCATGCAGTTACTGCGAAGGGGCAGCGTTGTTGTGGCCTGTGATAGTCAGTTTAGGTGCCGGATCATAGGGATTTGCCCCGTGAAGTGAGGTAATCTCACTAAGTTTTCTACCAGTGTCTTTTTCTTTGTAACTGGATTGTCGGAAGGGCATCCAGAGTTGTATTCAGAACAACTGCTTAATAATAATAAACCCTTAGAACTGCTGCACCGGTTTTCCTGCATTGGGTTTTTCCGAGGATATTTGTCCAAAAATAATGGTGTCCTATGTGTTTGTATTTCCTTGCTCAGCTTCTATGTTTCATAATCATATTTAATTTGGTGTAGGTTGCTTTAGTAATTTACTTCAATATTTCACAAAGAAATCTGAAATAAGTTTGTAATGTAATAAACAAACTAGGAGAAGTAGATTCAGCTGGTTGTAGTAGAATTCCTAAGATTGTTAGATCATGGAATTTTCACATGGTATCGGAGGTGTAGGTGGAACAAGAAGAGCAGAGCCAGTAGATCCAACACTGAGCAGAAGAGGGAGTTCGAAAAAGCTACAGGAGGCAGCAATTCGAAACCCCAGAGGGTTTGTGCAGTCCAAGGCGGGAGGGCAGATTTTTGAGGCAGTCTCTCTCTGAGTGAGTTGATGGAGAGGACTTCTAGTTCAAATTTTTGTCGGGGCAGAGGGAGAAATTCTCAAGCCTCAGCGTGAGAGAGCTGGTGGGACACAAATTTTCAGCAGGAAGATTGTTGCGCTGAAAAACATTAGAAGGAAGAGAAGCACCTTGAGGGAACTTTTCCTGAGTAGACTTCCCATCAAGAAGTTCGTTTCTCATTGGTTGAGCAGCAGCAATGAGAGGATTTTTGACATTTTTAGCAGATATGGCAACCAGTGGCTTGAGGGATCAGGACAGGTTGGACGGAGCATCCAACTACGTCATCTGGAAGGCTAGAATGTCATTCCTTTTAAATGAGCATGTCCTCCAGACGTACGTCGACAGCGTGGTGGCTGAACTTACAGATGCAGATCCGTTGAAGAAGTACATAGCTGAGATGGCAAAGGCCAAGAGGATGATCTTGGATGAAGTCAAGGATCACGTGGTGTGTCACGTTGGTAGCAGAGGGACTGCTAAGGAGATGTGGGATGCCTTGGCCACGTTATACCAGGGATCTTCCGAGTAGCGGAAGATGTACTTAGAACAGAAGCTGAGATCTGCTCAGATGTAGAAGGGAGAGTGTGTGGATCAATTCCTTGCGAAGCTGAAGGAAACTCGTGATGAGTTGTCTGTTGCGGGGCATACACCTCAGGATTCAAACTTGGTGAAACTGGCCCTCAATTTTGTTTCAGATTAGTGGCAAGTCTTTGTCCAGAGCATCCTGGGTAGAGAAACATTGTCGAATTGGGATGAGATGTGGGCATCTCTAAAACAAGAGAGTTGAGGAGAGGCTTAGTCAAGGTCAAACTTGATGGAAGCAGCAACAGCAGTGGGTCGAAGCCCAAGGAGGAGGAGGATAATGCAGCCCTTGCATCGAAGGGACAGCAGGGGCAACAAAGACAAAAGAAGGACATCTCCATGGTGAAGTATTTCAGATGTGGCGAGATGGGCCACTATGCATCCCAGTGTCCTTTGAAGAAAAAGGACAAGGATGAGAAGCACAATCCTAAGGTTGCAGTCGCGAAGATTGAACAGGAGGAGTTCTCCATGACAATCGAGATACTTCCAGGAGGGAGGTGGGATGATTTGGAGTTGTAGTTCGAAAGAGCTTCAGATGGGCAGGATCCTTGAGGAGTCCACCTCTCGGATCAATAGCTTTCTACAGGAGCCTAGTTTTCCAGTAGAAGGATGGACTAGTGTCGGATGGTGCCAAGGAGTGTCGGAGTGTTAAAATTGGAAACTAGGGCCAAACTCCATGTGGGTCATCTTATTTATGGCAGCTGATATTTTTCCTAGATTCCTCTTGTCGAGAGGTGTAGGATTGATCTAAAGATCAGTCGATTTCGACAAGTATTTATGGAGATATGAATTTATTTGTATTTACTTGACAAATTGTCAAGGCTGACCAATAGTGAAAATGTGTGGCACACATGCCCAACAAATCATATGAGTACAAGTGAGGTTGATTCATTATCTTCTCATCTCATCTCATTCATTCTTCTCTCTCTCCCTAGCTTTGGGTTACACAAGGAGCAGCGCACACATGGGAAGGAGGACGTTAAAAGGACGCAGAAGCTGCTAAAGATCTCTTTGACCAGCATTGGCCTTAGAAGAGTGCGGTTTTTGTGTGGCTGCCTCTTCTAGGCAGGCCACAGATTTTGGCACACAAACCGAGGCAAATTGACCTCTAGTTTGACTAGCGTTGACTACCCTAGTTTGGGGCAACAGGTTGACTTTAGTCAACAGCAATTTGACTGTGTTTTTGGGGCTTCTTCAGACTGTTGGAATAGTTGACCGGGAAATTAACCAAGCATATTGAAGGTCAATTTCATCTCATTTGACCAAGTTTGACTTTGCTGATCTAGGGTTTGCTATTGCTGATATAAAAAATTACAAAATATTGATTTTGTACTATTTCTCAGTTAAACTATTGAAGATAAAAGAAGATTTGATCAAAGGGTTTCCTTGCATTGTGGTTTGTCCCTAGCTAGCGCCACATCTTGTGTCCTCTTGTCTTGGCTTGTCTTACTGCGATTTATGTTTATGTTCTATTTGCAGTTTACTTTAATGCTGATATGATTGCTAATCTGGAAAAGATATTGAGCTAATTGTGAAAATTGAAATAAATTGCTCTAAGCATAGAACATACCATAATTTAACATGGTATCGGAGCTGAGATGAAGACAATGCCCAAGCTAGAGTGAAAAAGCAATCACCGAAGACAGTTAGGAAAGGACAAAAGGATCAATGGGTTCCTCATCCCTCTTCAAATTCACCGAGGGTGAAATCGAAGCAGAGAATATTATCAAAATGGCGCAGCAGAATATGGCCTACCTAAAGATCACTTCATTGGGAAGACCGGATCTCAGGGTGGAAGGAAAGGCAGATAACTAGTTTGGCCATTATGCGAAGGAGTGTTCGAATGGCAAGGACACGTCACTTGATGATGATAACAATCATTCCAGGGATATCTTCAATGGTTAGAGGAATGACAGGTAATGCAAGTCATCAAGGAAACAACCGACTCTTAAGAGAAAGCAAGGAACCCCAAGTATGAAGAATCAAATGTTGTTTCTGATAAGATAAAGAAGTGCTATCTTGTATTGGCCCTCTCCTTCATATTCTTTGGGAATCTGGCTTATTGATTATAGTGCTTCAAGACACTTCATTAGATAGAAGGGTGCTCTCTCTAATTCGGTAGAGATGGAAACAATTGTGGGATTATACTTGGACCCGATGCCACCTATCCCGGAAAGGGTGTATGAAATGCTACCCCTCAATTGAATGAGGGTAACCCGATTCATTTACAGAATCTCTTTTATGTACCTGATCGCAAGAAGAACCTGGTGTCCATTTCGGCAATGGAAGTCAAAGGCTACAAGGTGGCATTCATCGATGGAAAGGTACGTGTTTGAAAATGAATTTTCAAAGATTCTTTTTCTCATGGGTTCAGGGTTGGCAATTTGTATCAAGTTGCAGGATGGTCCATTGGGGATCATGTCAATTGACATATCTCATCTATAGCACTGGAGGTCTACTTATTATGGGACCCTACCTGATGTGAGTCAAATGGTCACAGGGATGCCTGAATTCAAGAAGAGCATGAAGGTACATGTTCGAGATGTACCGAATGAAAATCTTATAAGAGGATCATTCCCTTCATGTAGCAGGTCCACAGATTTGGAACAACCCGAGGGGTTTGAGATTCATGATTAGGAATCTCATGTATACAAGTGGAAGAAAGCCCTCTATGGCTTGAAGCAAAAACACTCGGGCATAATATGAGAGGATTGATAGTTGTTTGATGAAGCTGAGATTCACTAAAAGTGAAGCCGATCCAAACCATTGTTTGAAGGTTGTGGATGATAGACCTCTCATACCGACACCTTATGAGAAATGACCTATTTCTGACAGGTGCAGACCCTCTCACTTGAAGAAGTAAGAGGGAGTTGGATTCAAGATATGGAATGGTAAACTGCAAGCCCGTGACTACCTCGAGGATTTTAACTTTGAGAAGTTATATGGTGGTGATGCTGGCCCAGATTTGGGAAATGCCTCTGAGTTTCATAAACTCATCTGCGTTAATGTCCTTGGTGAACTTCCATCCATATATATGCTTTGCAGTTAGCATAGTGAGCTCATATTTGGTTGAGCCTCACTAGATTGGTGCCAAGAATCTTCTGAGATATCTTCAGGGCACAATCTTTTATGGATTGAGATACATTGCCAGAAATATGAAATTACATGATTATTCGAATGCTAACTGGGCAGGCAGTGTGGAGGATCGCTAGAGCACTTCTCAGTGTTGGTTCTCTCTGGATTCTGCTTCGATATCATGGAGGAGCAGGAAGCAAAAGTCGGTTGCTATAAGCACCGCCAGGACCAAATACATAGCTATGAGTATGATCTCGTGTGAACCTGCCTAGTTGTGGAAGCTTATTAGTGAGCTATTTGTACACATGATGAATACCACTGTGATTCTTTTTGACAACCAGGGGGAATTCAATTATTGAGGAATCCCGTATTCGATGATTGCTCCAGCCGATAGACATCAGATACTACCTTATCTAGGATATGGCAAGTCGATGGGCGAGGAGGCTCCATCGCATTGAGACTAATGTACAGGTCGTAGACACTTTGTCATAGCCCCGGGGAAAGGTCAAATCTGTGATTTTCTCGAATGACATGGAGTCGTTGAGAGACCTTCGTATAAGGGTCCTACATGTTGCATGCACTGAGCTCTGGGAGCTCTGGGGGCTTGGGGTACTTACTGGAGCGACATACAACCACAAGGCGACTCACCCTCCCCTAGTGGTGCGCTATGTACAGGGTGATAGGTTCAACCTTTCCCTGTGATACCTCGTGGTGACTATGGAATAGAATGATTAGTTCTCCTGTGGGCCGGGATGATTAGTTCTCCTATCGAGGCATCCTACCCATGCAGTCTGGGACTCATGGGAAGTACCTCTCATTTGATCAATGGGCAGGGAAATGGGGTTAGGGACCATAGTAGTATTATCGATGGACGCATCGTTTTATCTACCGTACTCCCTATGCTAGGATGACCTCCATTGATCAGGGATCAGTGAGAGTGGTATGACACACTCTGAGATTGACTTCGGGTCAGTGGAGGATGGTATGATACATCCTCGATCATTTCTTCTTCTTCATAGTTCAGCGGAGCAAAGCAGACCAAAGCCAGCAGTGCAAGGCAGTGCATTTGATGGCTGGGACAGTACCAACGATCAGATAGATTCGCAGATGGAGTTCTCCCTAGTTGAGAGGGAGTGTTAAAATTGGCCACTAGGGCCAAACTCCATGTGGGTTATCTTATTTATGGCAGCTGATATTTTTCCTAGATTCCTCTTGTTGAGAGGTGGAGGATTTGATCTAAAGATCATCCAATTACGACAAGTATTTATGGAGATTTGTATTTACTTGACAAATTGTCAAGGTCGGCCAGCAGTTAAAATGTGTGGCTCACATGCCCAACAAATCATATAAGTACAAGTGAGGTTGATTCATTATCATCTCATCTCATCTCATTCATTCTTCTCTCTCTCCTTTGCTTTGGGTTACCCAAGGAGCAGCTCACACGTGGGAAGGAGGATGCAGAAAGGACGCAAAAGCTGCTGAAGGTCTCTTTGACCAGCGTTGACCATAGAGGAGTGCGGTTTTGGTGTGGCTGCCTCTCCTACGCAGGCCGCAAATTTTGGCACACAAAATGAGGCAATCTGACCTCTGGTTTGACCAGCGTTGATTGCCCTAGTTTGGGGCAGCAGGTTGACTTCAGTCAACAACAGTTTGACTGTGTTTTTGGGGTGGTTTAAGGGCTGCTTTTTTAGGCTGTTCAAGGACTATTTGACCAGGAAATTGACCAAGCATATTGGAGGTCAATTTCATCTCATTTGACCAATTTTGACTTTGTTGATCTAGGTTTTGCTACTGCTGATATAAAATTACAGAATTCTGATTTTGTATTATATCTCTCTGCTGAACTATTGAAGATAAAAGAAGATTTGATCAAAGGGTTTCCTTGCATTGGGGTTTGTCCTTGGCTAGCACCATATCTTGTGTCCTCTTGTCTTGGCTTGTCTTCTGCGATTTATGTTTATGTTCTATCTGCAGTTTACTTTAATGCTGATGTGATTGCTAATCAGGAAAAGATATTGAGGTAACTCTGAAAATTGAAATAAATTTCTCTAAGCATAGAACATACCTAAAATTAACATGGAGAGAGTTGCAGTGGTTAGGAGCGCCAGGATTGAACAACGCAGAGCGGAGTTGACAGCAGTGTAGATGGCACAGAGCAAAGGTCAACAGCAACGCAGTAGATTCAGAGGGTCAGTGCAGAGACTTGCAGCAGTTAATTCAATAATTTTGGATGTTTTTTAGTTGCTTCTCTCAACAATTGAGTTGTCGTACGGAAGCAGTGTTAGTCGTGGCAGTGCTAGTAGCGTAGCAGATGCAACATCTGAGAGGGAGTTGTAGTACATATGTAGCACTGGAAGTGGCAGGGTCAAAGGCAGCAGTACAGTTGCAACAACAACGCAGTAATTGGTGGACAACATGTCAGAGATCAGCAGAGCAGAGGACAATGCTTCAGAGTCAGAGCAATATGTCGTAGCATATATTGCTAGAGCACATTCCTCGCTAAGAGGGAGTGTTGATTTGGGGTAGGATCGAATGTGCTCTAGGCCTCAAACTTTATAGGGAGGCTTGGGCACATGTATTCCAAAGAACCCTAAAAGCGTTTTGAGAAATTCCACCCAAAAACAATTTTATTAAAATAATTAATATTTATTAATAGGACCCTAAGTCTAAACTTAGGAAATTAAAAATATTAATGGGTATTAATCTAATTGTGGGTATAACTTCTAGAAAAAGACAAGGATCAAGCTAAAATGATCTTAGCCATTGATTAGCTTTTAATCTGGGCGGTTGAATGTCAACGAGAAGATTATTTAAGGGAGCTTGACAGTCATTTGGAAAACACACCAAGAGAGATCAAGAAATCGATTTTCTGAAGTGATAAGTTCTCAGGAGGAAAATTCGATTGAGATGTCTTGCAATTGAGGGGTAGGGATAGTTGGGTTGGAAGATCTTCTTCGAAACCCTGAATGCTCAACAGAGAGGCAGAGAAACACCAATGGAGGCAGCGCGGACCCAGGAAGAACTGGCACTGAGCCAGGAAGGTCCATGCAGTGCTTGACACAGAGCCAGAAGGGCTAGTGCAGACGCGGAGTTTCCTTCCAGTAGAAGTCTGAAACTTATCAGGGAGCAGTCGAATCAACCGAGAGGGTTGACGTCAGAGCTCCAGGAGGTAGGGAGACCCAGCGTAGCGCTGACGCAAAGCCTCAGAGAGCTCCACGCAAGCCCACGTAGTTTCTGCGAAGAGGCAATGCTATTGTAGTTGGGGATAGTCAGTTCAGTTGCCGGATCAGAGGAATTTGCGGAGTGAAGTAAGGTAATCTCACTAAGTTTTCTGCTAGTGTCTTTTCCTCTGTAACTGGATTGTCAGAGGGTCATCCAGAGTTGTATTAAGAATTACTTCTTAATAATAATAAACCCTCAAAACTGTTGCATCAGTTTTTCACGCATTGGGTTTTTCCAAGGACATTTGTCCAAAAATAATGGTGTCCTATGTGTTTGTATTTCCTTGCTCAGTTTCTATGTTTTAGAATCATATTTAATTTGGTGTAGGATGCTTCAGTAATTTACTTCAATATTTCAAGAAGAAATCTGAAATAAGTTTGTAATGTAATTTACAATCTAGGAGAAGTAGATTCTACTAGTTGTAGTAGAATTCCTGAGATTGTTAGATCTAGGAATTTTCACTGAGGGATCATCCTCCACACCAAATTACATTGGATATGAAGGAGGAGGATGCGATAGAGGAGAGCAATGATGACCATGACAATGATGTTGATTTTGATAATGATGGTTGATGAGCTACCTACTACCTTGTAGTGTTTTGTATTTTCTATTTTTATTTGCCATTGGCATTACAGCTACCTATGTAACACTTTTTTATTTTGATGACTTAATGAGAAAACTGCAGTGTCTTGTCTTTCTCCTATTGGATCTTTGATGAATCTATTCCAATTGTATTTATATGCATAATGTTACTTTGTACAACATACAAATTTTAAATTTACAATGTAGAATCTAGATCTATGTCTGAATTTGTATCATGAATGAGAATTTTTGTAATAAATATCTATTTAGTATTACTTCTTAATATATATATATATATATATATATATATATATATATAGACACACACACTAATAAAATAATATATAATGTGCCTTGCATGTCTTGTTATGGGGGGTCTACGTTCCTATGTCAGACACTCGAATTTGCATGTCTTGCGTGTCCCGTGTCAGATGACTTAGCTTAGGATTGTCACTCAAATTCAAAGGCCTGAAAACACTAGCCAAATGCCTTTTATTCGTGGGACCTTGGGTTGGTTCTAGAAGTTGTTGCCATCTTGGGGGTGGGATCACCAACCTCTTCAAATTCAGGGAGGAGGCTAGTTCTAACAAGTAATGGAGTTTGTTCTCCCCTTCTTGCAGCAACACTAGTCAAAGGAGGAATGTTGTTGCCTTCAAGCAAACTAGGGGATTGGAGAATGAATGGAGTCGCTAGAGGAATATTCGAAATGTCGTTTATGAATCAATTCCTCAATGATTCATTAGGGAGGTAGACCTGCTTCCTCCTTGACAACAGTGTCAAAATGTTACCGCTCAAACTAGCAGGGGTCCTAGGAGGGTTTCCTATAGAGCGACTACTAAGTCAAGTGGCAACAATGGAGCAATAGCCCACTGTCACCTTAACTAAAGCTCCCTATTCTTTACAGACTTTGACTGATGGGAGGAGTCCCGGAATTAGGTAAATCACTAGGAGAAATATATTAATGGTGTGTAGGTAGTGATTCCAAGAGCCTAGCCAAAGGAGATACTCTAATGATAGGGATTGCTTGCTTTAGAAGCAAGATGAATGGCTCTCCAAGAAGGGCTAGGAGGAGACCTAGACCTAGAGTTGAGGAGTATTTCTTGATGTGAAGCGCCCTAGACCAAGGAATCTTAGAACAATAGGGTTTCCAAGCAATCGTTGTGAAATTGGATTGACAAGGTTGCGGGACCACCAAGAAGCCCTAGCAGACCCAAACAAGGTCAAGGGTTTGGTATAAAACATCAAGCAAAGGGTCTTGACCAAGTGAGGGAGGAGAAAAAGGATTCGAGATTTGATTTGACTTGAGACTTTAATGCGATGATCCTTGATAAACCCACTAACCAAAGGAAACCCAAGGAGAATGGTTTGCGAGCTAGCGCTTAGCAAAATTAGAGATTTCATCATCAGAATAACTTCAAAAATGGAGAACCTCTCAAGGACACACCCATGCAGCTCGAGACCAAAATTCACCAAGTTTGAATGGCTACAATCAATTTCGCATGATGCCCTAAGAAGCCTACTAGGGTTAGGGCTTGGAAAAGAGAAAAGGAGGTGAGAAGAATCTGCGTTTTGGTGATCACCTAGGACTAGACTAGTGCCTAGCCAATTGGGAGAATTGAGTCAATGAGATTCAATATTTATATATCCTTATACCCAATCAATGAGTTCCCCAACAGCTTTGCATGGCCCTAGAGGCAACAACTAGGTTACTAGGAAAGTTTATACTTATTTGGTGTTGCAATTGATGACTTATCAAGGTAATTATGAACAATCATATACCCCTAGAACATTCTTTCACTATACTTTGCATGAAATATATGAAAAACCCTCATAAAGATAAGATTCAATAAATTCGCACTTCCTTAAGGCAGTTACTCCAACTTCATAAGCGAAATTTCCATATATTACACGTGTGACATAAATATGCAATAGATCATTTTAGAGACACTTACAAGTATAGTGAAATCTTCCAATCATCGAAAGAGACAAATATCGAAGTTCCAAGATTAAAGACAAGATTTTTCAAACATCGAAATGCATCAAAGTTCCAATTCGTCCATCAATAGGTCTAGTGAAAATCTCAAGAAGAGAATGATCCAAATCCAAGTGATGATCAAATGAAACGATCATCACATCAATATATATCATACCTAAGGGGTTCGATTTGCCTAATAATGCCTCAACTAATAAAATAATGTGCAAAAATAACATTCCTTGGTGACAAACCCACCAAGATAGCTCCATAATACAAAAATAAGTCTCCCAAGAGGGAAAAATAATAGATACAATAGGTCGAAGGGCCATTGAGGAGGTCTAGTGGAGTTCAATGTGTGCCAAGATGAATGAATGAGTTCCAAACGTCGTGATAAAGGGGTGGCCCCTTGATATCCAAGCAAATGACCTATGGTGCCCCCAATTGGCTATGGGGGCACAAAACATCCTCATGGGTCTCCAAATGGATCAAACAAGCTTGTATCCCATTTGGAAGAATGATGCAAGCCCTCCCATTGTCTCACATGGCGAGACACATTCTCATCTAGGCTCTGGATTAGCTGCTAGGTGTGTGGTGCTAGTCGGGCAAGGTGGTCTAGGTGCATCATCATCGTCCAATAGGTAGAACACAAGAAAGCAATAAGTGGAACTGAAGGATCACATGAAGTGGCCATCTGCTCTTTGCTATGGTGGACACCCATGGCTCTCAACGCTCACCCTATAAATGCGAATATGACCCTCTAGAGTGTGAAAATTTCTGAATCTAACAAACCAGAAATCCTACTACAGAAAACTGATTTACATTACCTACTTGTATTCTTCATTTAACAAGTTATTTTCAGAAATGTTCAGAAAATATTAATGTAAATACATTGCAGCCTACACCACTATACAGATCAAGAACTGAAAAATAAATGAGACAATCATGTAAAGAACACTTAGTTTTGGACTAAACATCCCTAGAAAAAACCAATGCGGAAAAATTGGTGCAACAGCTCTAAGGGTTTTCTATTATTAAGCAGAAGTTCTAAATACAAATTTTGGCTTCCCTCCCAGCGAACCAATGATAGAGAAATACAATGGCGGAGAACCTGAGTGAGTTTTACCTCACATCATCGGGCAAAATCCGGCTGATCTAGCAGCAAAACTGGCTGGCCCCAGCTACAATTGTGTTGCCCCTTCGTAGTAACTATGTGGAGCTCTCTGAAGCTCTGCGTCAGCTTTCTTGGCTGTTCCAGCAATTTCCGGCAACTCCCCGACTTTCTACGTGGAAGGCAGCTCTTCCTTTGCGTTGGCCCTCCTGGCTCTGTGTCAAAGCTATTTGGGCCCAGACTAGCTTAACGTTAGCTGTCCCGGCTACTGCGCTGCCTCCACAAGCTTCTCTCCGCCTCTTCGTTTGTATTCTCAAGCTATCACTACCCCTCATCTACAAGATCTCCCCAATCGATTTTCCTCCTAAGAACTTCTCACCTTAGAAAATCGATTTCCTCAATCTCCCTATGTGTCCTCTCCAACTGACCCCAAGCCTTCGTTTATACTTTTCCTGTTGAGAAATCAACGACCGTGATCTAATCTCTAATCAACGGCTAAAATTAAATTAGACTTGATCCTCGTCTCTTAGAAGCTTCTCACCCATATTTTCATTAATACCCATTAATATTTTAATTTTCCTAAGTTTAGACTTAGGAACCCAATTAAAAATATTAATTATTTTAATAAAATACAATCTAGGTGGAATTTCACCAAACGATTTCCGGGTCTTGGAGATTTCATGTGTTCTAGCCCCTCAAAATATCGATGCTAGAGCACATCTAATGCTACCCAAAAATGAACACTCCCTCTTAGTGAGGAATGTGCTCTAGTAATACTTCTCAGAAGAAGTATCACACTGATGCACGACATCGGTCCTCTTCGTTGCTGATGCTCTTCTTGCTGCCCTTCATCCACCGCACTGTTGCAATCTATACTACTGCCCATGACACTATTGCATTTCTACTGAAACTCCCTCTCAATATGTTGCATTGCTGCCCATAGCACTGCCACTGCTAACTGCTACAATGCAACTCAGTTGCTAAGAAGTAAGCAACTGAAAAGTCACCCAAAAGTTGACATGTTGGTCAGTCTAGCTACCCTTAGATGTTGAAGCTACCTTTGTTGCTAATCTGTGCTGACCCTCTGATGCTATTGCGCTGCTATTGTATCTGCTCTGTGCCTCCCGCACTGCTGCAACACTCCACTGCGCTGCTTCAAACTCTGGCACTCTAGCTCTACCATTGTTGCTCCATCATCCCTCTCACCAACTGACTCTCGTCATTCTACTACTGCCATTAAGGGCTCCTGTAGCTCTATGTGATCCAAGAGTGTGGGCACCTCAAGGATCCTGCCCTCACCTGTAGTCCTCTCGACTACAGCTCAATATTGCCCCACCTCTTTTCTAGAGGTGCATGAGCACTCATGGCGCAATCCTCATCATCGTCCTCTTTGTCAGCGTTTGCTAGAGTAGCCTTTGAGTCAAAGTTCTCTTCCTTGCCCTTCTTCCGAGGGCACTAAGTGGTGAAATGACCCAATTCTCCACATCTGAAGCATCTGGCTTTGGATATATCTTTCTTTCTCCTCTTCTGCTGCCCCACTGATACAAGAGCTGCATCCTCCTCTTCCTCCTTGACTCTGATCCCTTTGTTGCTGCTTCTTGCCTTGGTCAATTGTCTGATTTCTTCCTGTCGAAGAATTGCCCACATCTCCTCCCAACCAAGGAGAGAACCGGGCCCAAGGTGCTCTAGACAAAGGTTTCCCAATCTTTAGTGACCGCGTTCAAGGCAATCCTGACCATGAATTTAGGATATAGTGTAGACCCTACAAAAGTTAGCTGGTCTTGGATCCCTTGCAACCTGAGAAGGAAGGGATCAATTTCTTCTCCCTTCTGCATCTGATACTATCTCAACTGACAAGCAACATCTTTCGTTGAACAGAAGTTCCCTCGTACAAAGTAGTCAAGGCCTCCCACATTTCCCTTGTTGTGTCCTGCTCAGTAATATGTGGGATCACATGATCCTTGACCCCGTCCAAGATCATGCACTTCGCTCTTGCCTGAGCCTCCTCGTACTTGAGAGGATTAGCATCAACCAGAACAGCAACCGTCTTCAAGGCATAATCCTTGATGCAATTTTTGTCCAAAACTGCCAGGATCCTGGCCTTCTAGATTACAAAGTTGGATGCTCCATCCAACCTGTCATGATCCCTCAGTCCATTAACTGCCATCTCTGCTCAAATGAGTGTCGAACAGATTCTCTTCTCCCTATTTCGTTGCTGCCCCAGCAAAACTCGGATATGGATTTCTTTGGCACCAGAAATCCTCTAAGGAACAAGCTCCCTCTGAAATTTGATTTGCTTCACGGAAATCTTACCGCCAACAACTGTTGAACCACCCCTCTCCGATCTCTCTTTGTTGCTACTCAACACTCGATCTAGATTTCTTAGCAAGAAATATTCTGAGGAATTGATTCCCTCTACTTTGCTTCTGCGGCCTGCCCCACTAGGTACAGTTCTGCACCAACAAAATCAGCACCCAACCAACAACTCTAGATGAAATTTGCGCTGCACCTCTAGCCCCAGCAACTAGAAAATTGAGACTCAAAAGTCTCTATGTTGCCCTCTGCAGCAACAACGTCACACAGACAAGTTGACGCAAGCTCTGGGTGAGCCCCTCTTGGTGACTGTGACACCCCTCCTAGTCCTGTGGGCCACATCCCAAAGCACCCCCAAGAGCCAAAACATTGGGCTTCTCTTGCCTAGCATGGAGGATTCTTGATGATTTACCAATGGACCCAACATTCCTCCATGCTAGCATTGACACTACTTGATGGGCAACCCATGATTTAGAGCCCATATGAGGATGGTCATCCTTAGGATGATTGAGTAATTTGTTGCACTTGATGGAGCCTTAATACTAGAGAGAAGAGGCACCACATTACTTGTATGACACCGATAGAGATGATGTGTGGCACCCACAACTGGATTTTGGACCCATGGAGTTGCTTTGATGCATGATTTAGGGATTTTCCTCAAACAGAGGATGATTATGATGCTTGGAGACATTTTTAGCCTCACTTTTCCTTTATGGAACATTTGAAACCCTATAAAGGCATGACATCGTGATATTTTTATGCCTGTGGCTCACACATGTGGGCTTATGTTGGCATATTAAGTTGTAAATCTAGTGGGTTGGCTTCTAACTGTAATTTGACTTTTTGTCCACTCAAAAATCAAATTTGTGCAAGGGCTTTTAGTTAGAAATTAAGAGAGGTAGACCTCATATAATTAGATATTCAACTCATTTGTTTTTTCATTGTCACTTGGGGAGAACTTGACCTCTCTTAGAGATTTTGGCCCATTTGTTGTACTTCGCTACTTTGTGGAGACGTGATCTTTTGTGGAGATGCCATTTTGGGATAAAGAAGGCTTGTTCTTGGATATCTTGTGAGTATTTTTTATTCAATATCTTTCATGATTATTGCATGTAATGGATGTTGCTAGGGTTTTTATGTTCCATGTCTAAATGATTATGTTTATATGAAATGCTTGGTAAATTTTGCATGCTTTAACTTGTATCCTTGCACTACCCTATAGAACCTCCTAGAAAATCGATCCCCTCATAAAGTGATAATTAGGGTTAGCAAGTGAAAACCTAGGGTTTTCTCCCTTACTAGCTTCAAAGATTTGATATTTCCATGGTTAAATTCCCTAAGACTCCATCACCCAAGTAGATAGGAGACACTGGTATCCATATTGATGGAAAAACATTTTCTTTAATGATTAATAACCATTCCATGTGGGAAAAGCATGGCCTTAGATTATAAACTAAGCACTGAATTAGTAGGGGTACGAATGTAACTAGTTTGATTGAAGATTGACTTGTAACATTGTTTATTTGTGCGTAATTAGTGTCATTCCATTTAGTTGTTGAAAAAAACATGCATTTAATATTTACACTCATTCTTAAACTACACCTACTTTTTAAAACATTTGATGTAAGCAACTCTCCAGCCAACTTCGAGAATCTAAATTACTCCTATTACTATACAATTACATGATTAAATACATATTTAGAAACTTAGTTCTAACTTCCAAGTTCATGTCATGTGATTTATTCTGATGTGCTTATTGTCAACAATTTTATTGGCTTTTGTCATATTAATTTAAGGATGAGATGTAATTGCTTGAAAGTGTACATGCAAGATATTTGTTGTTCTTTGTTCCCGCATTTCATTTTTTGCTGTTAGCAAATTTTGTTCCTTGATCTTTTTTCCTTTATGTTGTTAGAAGACTTGGACTTGGGAATGCTCCCTTCATTTGGCATGTCACCATTTCTGTCGTGGGATTGTCTGAATATGGACATGTAAATTCTGACCTCAAATCTCTTGACGATTCTGGATATGAAGACATTAGATTAGAGAATGCATCCATTTGGTATATTATCATTATTGTCAGTGTACAATATCCTACAAGGATGGTAAAATACTAAGTTTACACCATTTTTTTGATGTGTGCAATTTATGCTAGTCTCACAACCAATGGGTCATAGGATTAGGTGGGAACAATGTTATCTAAAATGTATGTGTTTTGTTTTATTTTGGAAGTGAGATGTATATAATTTGTTGAATATTTTTTGCATCATATGCTTTAACACAAGACTCTGACACTATTTATCTCATTCCATACATTTACACTTAATTCCTTCAATCTTCATATATCCGCATTCAAAGTGTACAAGTTAAATTCACCAATTTAAGGAGGAAATTGTCTAGTTTATGTTGGGTCATCTCTCAAACAAGGTGAAGAATCCACTCACCATTGGATATGCCCATAGTATAAGCAAGGCAATATGCTCCCCTATCTAGCACTGCAATCAATTCCCAAAGTGGTATGCAAATATTAAATCTAATATCAGCATTTGATGTGTAATCAAAAATTCATAAAAGGCGTCATTGTTTTATATGTGTATTGCAATATAAATTTATTAAATTAACGCACTTAACACTTTTAATTCTGATTTAATCTTGTTTTATTTCAATTCTAATGGGTCATACTTCGTTTACTTTTGCAGAGTAAATCCAAAGTGGGTTGTTTATCATTCTGTCGTTTCTACAGAACGCAAGTATATGCAAAATGTAACTGCAATAGACTCGTCTTGGCTACCTGAAATTGCCCCGCATTTTTTCCAAAGTCGTAAAATTGGATTAAATTGTTAATCTTCTTATTTGGATGTTCACGTGAGCAATTTGAAGTCATTCTCATCTAACGTGTCTAGAAAAGAGCTTAGAGATAATATTATATAGATACATCTGTTTCCTGACTTTATTTTTTTAATTATTCTTAAATCTAATACATTGAATTATATTCCTTCCAAATGCTTTTTAAAAGAAATTGACATGTCAATAGAAACATGGAAGAAAATAATGGGAAAGGCATCTTTTCCTTGATGGGGTTCAAGAAAGTTTTAATTGGTTTTGCTACATTTTAATAAGATGTGGAGAGTGTTGGAAATGAAAGAGAGGGTACGCAATAAAATTAATGAGATCATATTGCAGTGATTGATGCATAGAGTAAAAGCAATCTGTTACAAGTACAATGTGCAATGACTAAACTAAAACTACATATGATTTCTTAATGTTACATTATGACATTACAATAAGCAATTGTTTCTAACTGACACTAAAACCTAACATAAAATTTCTAACTCCTAAATACAAAATCTACATGAACTCTCTAGCACTCCCCTTTTGTTGCTTGTTTTTTTGTTTGCTACACCAAGTTAGTTCTAAACTTTTCAAATTAAGCTTTGATGAAGATGGTTGCTACATAGTGCAATGTCAAATAGTAAATCAACTTGATTATGATTGTTTTGCAGCTGCCCATCTAATATAGTAATTGTGTGCCCCTGCATCAAATATAGTAATGGTGTAGAAATCATTTGAATAATTGAAATAAAATATTAGTCAACCCTTGCTCCTAGCAGTAGCTAACTGATATCATTTCAAGTATAAAATTATGCCAATAGGCATATTATTAATGTGGTGCTAATGCAACGGGGAAGGTTGTTAATTACAGGTGCATTTTATGCATAGTGCAATTTATTTCAATTTTCACAGTTAGCTCAATATCTTTTCCAGATTAGCAGCAATCACATAAGCATTAAAGTAAACTGCAGATAGAACATAAACATAAATCGCAAAAGACAAGCCAAGACAAGAGGACACAAGATGTGGCGCTAGTGAGGGACAAACCCCAATGTGGGGAAACCCTTGATCAATTCTTATATGTTCTTCAATAGTTCAGCAGCAGTAGAGAGAGAGAGAGTACATTTACAACAAAAGTCAACACTTAGACTTTCTTGATAAGAGAATAGATTATTTCTACATGAAATCAGTTGAAGACATGTTGCTTCAACTGATTCTCTAAGGTGACTCCACCTATCATTGTGTTGCATCTCGTCATCATGTTGCATCTCACTGTGTTGCACGATGTTGCACCCATCATCACATTGTTGGACCTCATGATCATGATGTACACGTCATCACATTGTTGGACCTCATGACCATGATGTACACATCATACCACTACACCTATGTTGTCATTGTTGTCCCATTGTTTGGCACTGTTGTACTTTGTGCCACTGCTATACCATGCTGACACTATTGTCCCAGTGTTTAGCACAATTGTACCTTCTGCCACTAATGCACCATGTACTAGTTGTCCCATTTGGACATATTGTACCTTGTTGCTCCATGTACTAGTTGTCCCATCTAGACTTGTTGTACCTTGCTACTCCATATACTAGTTGTCCCATCTAGACATGTACCTTGTTGCTCCATGTACTAGCTATCCCATCTAGACATGTTGTACCTTGCTACTCCATGTACTAGCTATCCCATCTAGACATGCTATATCTTATTGCTTCATGTACTAGATGTCCCGTCTAGACTTGATGTACCTTGATACTCCATGCACTAGTTGTCCCATCTAGACATGTACCTTGCTGCTCCATGTACGAGTTGTCCCATCTAGACATGTTGTACCTTACTGCTCCATGCACTAGTTGTCCCATCTAGACATGATGTACCTTGCTGCTCCATGCACTAGTTGTCCCATTTAGACATGTTGTACCTTGCTGCTCCATGTATTGTTTCATGTACTTGTTGTGCATGTGTTGCTTCATGTACTTGTTGTCCATGTATCACATCATGTACAGTGATACTGTTGTCCCGCTTTAACACCTACAACACACATAGATTTCCATGTTGTCACCTATAGCAAACATAGGGTCCTTACGTGGCTAGGTCTCATTTTCTAGCTGTGTATAGGTCTCCTCAATTAATATGAATCTAGCCTCTCTTTACTACGGACTTAGACCTCCTCTAACTGTGAAATTAGGCCTCCTCTAACTGTGAATTTAGGCCTCCTTTAACTGTGGCCAGGCCTCTACCTTAACTGCTTCTAGAGCTCTCCTCCATCTGCAGTTGAGTCTCCTTTCCACCTGCAGCTACGACTTTTATCATGACGGTGGCTAGGGCTAGTTTATGGCTCCATTTAGATCTGCAGCTAGGGATAGGTCTCTTCTTTAGGACAACAACTTAGGTCTCTTCTAGACCAGCGTTGAGGGCAGTTTAGAACTTCTCCTTGTTGCGCTATAGTAGTCTTCTCCATGACCATGTTAAGGTTGATTAGGGCTTCTTCATTAGGGCAGCGTAGAGCCTAGGGCACTCCCTCTAGATAGCGTAGAACCTTTCTCCATTAGGGCAACATTATCCCTTAGGATCTCTCCTCCTACTAAAACCCAAAGACAAGTAGAGAGGAAGAGATCCCAAGTGAGTGTGTCCAAATGACTTTCAAGGCACCTCTACTTATACTAAAACGTTGAGCACATGTGGGGTTTATTTGGTTGTTGGCCGACCTTGACGAATTGTCCCATAACACAAATAAATTCACATCTCCATGAATACTTATCGGAATCAGATGATCTTTAGA
>APFE031255942.1:0-10542 GCA_000404065.3 Pinus taeda | reverse complement strand
CCCCCCCCCAAACCTGAATCATCCTCTGATTTTCCTGGCTCCTTCTCTCAACACCCCATCTCTCCCCCTTCCAACCCTCCGAGCCCATCCCAAGATCCGCCCTTTCCATCATCCTCCAACCCTTTCTTGATTCTTGCTTCAGAAGATCCTCAGACTGAGCATCCCTCTTTAGATCTGCCTGACCCTCCTTTGATCTCTACGATCCTCTCCCAACCTTCCTCAGAGGCTCCTCCTCCCAGAACCACCAGAAGCTCCTCAAAAGAAATTGGCTCTTCAAGCGATCTCCACAAGAAGCCTGGCCCAGGTAGGAAGTCAGCTAAGCAGCATCGAGAAGAAAGCATTCAAAAGGACATTGCCCTTGGATTCCAAACCCCTATGGAATCATTCATGACAGGACATCAGAAAAAGGAAGCAGTAGGGAAAGATTTCGAGAGGCGAGCACCTCCCCGCTCGAATGCCCCATGATGAAGCTCCTATCCTGGAACAGCAGGGCCATGGGGCACCCCTCCAAATCAACTGCCTTAAGAGACCTTCTTCATAATGAAAGACCCGAAATCCTGTTAATTCAAGAGACCAAACAAAACCAAAATGAAATGCAGAAGATCATAGACACCCAAAGGCACTTCTCAGGCGTCATTAGCAGCTCTAGAGGAGCATCAGGAGGAATTGTAACCATGTGGAACAATCAACATTGGGACTGTAATTCAACCATATGCAACCAAAATTGGATAAGGACCAATCTGAACAGCAAAGAGGAGAATTGTGATCTCATCATATACAATGTTTACATTCCCAATCATTACAGAGAAAAGGAGCAGTGCTGGAAGGAATTAAAAGAAAGCATAGACAGCGAGCAAACTTCAAACATCGTAATAGCTGGAGATTTCAATTTAATCCTCCACGCGAACGAGAAAAGAGGAGGCAACTTCATGCACGACCCCTTCAGAAGTCAGCTGGAGGAAATAATGCGAGAGCATGAAATGGTCGACATCATTCCAAAAAACTGAAAATTCACATGGAACAATCGAAGGCTGGGACCAGGCAATATTATGGAACGATTGGACGGAATTTTGGTCAATATCTCCCTTCTCTCCTCCTTTGCAGTGGGACACACCAAAATTCTCAGCTCCACAACTTCTGATCACTTTCCCATTCTCCTTACGATGGAATCCCACCTCCACCTGGGGCCAATCCCATTTAGATATAATCCGCTATGGAGAAACAACTCTTCAGCCGAAGCAATTATAGAGGCCACCTGGAAACAGCACGTAGAAGGTTCCCCCAGCCATATCTGGGAAACAAAAATCAGGAGTGTAAGAAAAGCGCTCAAAGAATGGGTAAAAATCAGATATCAAGAGCCAGAAAATTAAAAAAATAAAAATAAAGCAAGATTTGGAGGAAGTCCAGAAACAAATAGAAGATCAAGGACTCTCCCAACAACTAAAAAACAAGGAATGGGAAATTCAGGGACAGCTCATGCACATCAACAGAGAAGAAGAGATAAAATGGAGGGTTAAATCGCGACAGCTATGGTTGAAAGAAGGAGATAAAAAATACACCATACTTCCACAAGCAAGCTACAGCTAGGAAGACAAGGAACAATGTTAGTGCTATTAATGATAGTGAAGGCAATCATTACAATAACCAAGAAGACATCAAGAGGGTAGCCTCCCTTCATTTCAGGAGCCTTCTTACTGAAGTTCAAGAAGAAGTCGATTACTCTGAATTGCTGCAATATCTTCCCAAAGGCATTACTCAGGAAATAAATGAAAGCCTAAATCGAGAAATAGAAGAGGAAGAGATTAGGAAAGCAATCTGGACCTTGCAGCCGGACAAGTCACCTGGGCCAGATGGATTTCCAATCAACTTTTACAGGGATCATTGGCAGCTGATAAAAAAAGACCTTGCAAAAATGCTGAGGGGAATACAAAGGAAAGGGAAAATGGGAGACTTTACCAATTCTACCTTCCTTGCGCTCATTCCCAAGGAAAATCGACCCACCTCTTTCTCCAGGTTTCGGCCAATATCTTTGTGCAACTCTTCATACAAGATCTTCACGAAAATCATAGCCATGAGACTCCAACCCCTCCTTCCATCCTTGATTTTTGAAAATCAAGGTGGCTTTCTATCCAATAGGCAAATTCATGACACCATTACTTTGGTCCAAGAAGCCATCCACTCCAGCACCTCAAGACAAGAGAAAGGATTTGTTCTCAAACTCGACTTGGCCAATGCTTTTGATCGGGTAAGGCACTCCTTCTTGTTTGATGTCTTGAAAAAAATGGGTTTCAATTCTTCTTTCATCAACACCATTGCTGTTTGTATATCAGGGCCTTGGATATCACCCCTGATTAACGGTCGCCCCTGTGAAGCCTTCCAATCCTCTAGAGGTCTAAGGCAAGGTTTCCCTCTATCCCCCTACCTTTTCATCCTTATGGCTGAATCCTTCAGCAAAGTTTTGGATCATAATAGAAGAGTCGGCCTCATAACAGGCATTAAATTTGGGAATGGAGTCAAGAACATAAACCATTCTCAATTTGCTGATGACACTCTTTTGATTGGAGGGGCCTCTACTACCATAGCAAGGCGCTTCAAAATCCTCCTTGATCAATACATGGATTACTCAGGGGGAGCGGTTAATTTTCACAAAAGTTGCGTCTATGGCTGGAATATTCCTAATCAAGTAGCTCATAGTATCGCAAACATCTTTGGAGTCACATATAAAGCAAAATGGGATCACTTCTCCTACCTTGGGATGCCGGTCAGTCTGGGACCACTAAAAGCAGCGACTTGGAATGAAATAATAGACAAAGTCAAAAGGAAAGTCCAGCAATGGGGAACTCATTGGCTCAACCCGGCAGGCAGACTAATCCTGCTCAAATCAGGTATAACCTCCCTTCCCCTATATAGATTTACTCTTTATCAAGCCCCTGCTATTTTTCATCATAAACTGGAAGTCGCCCTCCGAAACTTCCTGTGGCCAAGAGGGAAAAAAGAAAAGAATAGATTTAACTTGGTCAGCTGGAAAAGCGTAATCCAATCTCATGATAGAGGAGGCCTAGGAATAAGAGCTCCTAAAATTCTCAATCTAGCATTTGGGATTAAAATGGCCTGGAGGCTAATCAATGGACCAACAGCATGGTGGAAGCAAGTCATAGAAAGCAAATACCTCAATGGCACAAGACAAAGGCTACTAGAAGATGGCATCCCCAATAGGGATTCCTCCAAAATTTGGCACCTCTGCAAGAAAGCAATCCCAATCCTCAGGAAAAATACTTCAAAAATCCCTGGAGGATGGGACAGTATTAACTTTGCCACTGATAAGATAATGGGACTCCAACCTCTTAATGCTAATGAAGAAGCCATCCTGATCATCCATTATCTCAACAGTAAAGGCATCTAAAGACTTGGACAAATCTCAAAATGGGATCCGGACACCCATGCCTGGACAGATTGGGATTTCCCAGGTATTCCAACAGCCTTGGAAGCGAGTTTCACTGCTCTCAAAGCAAATCTTCATAATAGAGCCCCAATAAAAAAAGAAGCAGCAGATGGACTTCGTTGGGATCCCACGGGATCAAATTACACCATCAAGTAAGGGCATCAATACATCTGCAACAATACATACCAGATACCCATCTGGAATCTTGGAGAATAATCTGGAAATCAGAGGCCATTCCAAAAATTAAATTTTTCACATGGCTGTTATTAAAAGGCAAAGTTCTCACAGCGGAAAACCTAAGCAAGAGAGGGATCAATGGTCCATCCAGATGTCCCAACTGCTACTCAGCAGAGGAGAAAATGCAACACTTATTCATAGACTGCCCCTTCGCCAAAAGATGCTGGACCAAAATGTCATCCATGGGCAATATAAACTGGCAACCTCAGCAAAACATTGTTGAAACTCTGTATGAATGGAAAAAGAATTGCCCATGGAAAGACAAAAGGAGCAGGATTGTGAAAAGAATTTGGGACACTATTCCTCACTCCTTATTATGGAGAATTTGGCTATCAAGGAACAAAAAAAAAATCCAAAATAAAGAGACCAATGTTCGAACAACATGCAGCAAAGCCCACATCTTGGCTCAGGAGGCAATAGCATCCAAACACAAGGGGAAAATCAAAGCAAAGTATTACACAGTGGAGGAAAGATTTGTCATCAGCCACATCCTGGAATGGCCAGGACAAAATCAGGAGATTCAAAAGACTGACAGATTGTAGCAAACTCAAACAAAGGATTGGGAAATCAGGCTATCAGCTCAAGAATATAAGAGGTGGATACAGAGCAACAATTGCACAACATTACATTTTGACGGGGCCTCTAAATCGAACCCAGGACAAGCAGGAGCGGGAGGAGTAATATTGAACGAGGCAGGGGACAATATTTGCAGTTATGAATGGAGCCTGGGAGAGAAAACAAATAACAATGCAGAGGCACTAGCCTTATACCAAGGATTACTTCAACTAAAGAATCTGGGTATTAAAAGGGCTTTAGTTTTTGGGGATTCGACAATTATAATACGTCTAATGATCTATAATCAGAGATCCCCCAACAGCAACCTTCAGCAGCACATAGATCGTATTAAGCTCCTCCTCAAAAATTTTGATGACATCAAGTTTTACCACGTCCTCCGAACTCTAAATAAGCAGGCAAACAAGCAAGCGAACAATGTTGTTGGAAGAATGGCAGGAGCGTTAAGGTGTAACACAATCGACAGTTTCCACCTAATGCCATGAAGAAGAAACATCATTGCATAGTCCAGCAACGCTTGGTCAAACAAATGTGCAATGGACAAGGACTTTTCAGAAGCAGGACACTCTTCTGTAACCATAGCACGCAACAGCAGGCTCGCCCGACCTAAGACAACAGCAAATACTTGAGCACAAGCATCAGCGATCAACTCAACGCCAGCATCAACAGAATAGGATCAGCAAAGGAGGATTGTCTGAAGGATTTGGCTGAGACCAACATCCTTCTCGTGATACTGGATCTCTCTTGGGATCCCGATCACTGCCAGCCTCATTCTATAAACCTGCCTCTCCGCTCTCAAAGCATCATTCATCAACATACTCTTGGTGATCAATACACAGTGAAGAAGCCCCAACTTGGAACGAGCGAGCCTTCTCGGATTGATTGGCGGGACTCCACTCTGGTATCATTTCTTCATTTACTGTTTAGTTTCATCCTAATCAGTGCATTTGTGACTTTCAGGAACGCAAAAGCCATAGTTAGTGAGGTCGCTCACCCTTCAACAAACCTCTCTGCTCCCATAGCTCCACCCCCTTCTCAGTTCAGCCCCGTAACTCCATCTTCCTCCATCTCGAAATCCATTTGTTGCGCCTACTCTCTCAGCACCCGGTCCCTGGACACCCTCTCCTCGGCTACGCGATGTTGGTTCTCCTCCTCCTATTCTTGCTACTTAAGCAGAACTGGTAGAATAACCGTTGGCTTTATCCACTCTCCCGCCCGTTATAACAGTCCTCGCATTTGTGACAGCCCTTCTAAAAACGCCCATAAGTTCCTTACCTACTACGCCTCTGTTTTCAACATCTTCACCTACCGCACCCTCTCCCCAATTATGGCGCGCATCGAGGATTGCCTGCACTGTGCAGACTTGCAGGCAGAACTTGAGGAAATAAGGACACAACAGAATGTCCTCGATGACAAGCAAAAACTCCTGGATGCAAGATTGGAAGAACATGACAGACGTCTTGAAGAGCAGAGCCGAAGGCTCTTTGAACAAGACCGTATCATGACTGAGAAATATAAGGCGGAAATACAGTTGTTTATGCACAAAGTAGCATCCCTTCAAGAGCAGTTTAGACAGTTTACCAATCGCTGCGCCCATGCAGAGGAATCCATATCTATTCTCAAGTATATGATGGACAAGAGAAATGTCGTTGCCACCAGATCTTCTAGCGTTAAGCAGGAAGCAAAATATGATCAGCCAGAGGAATCTACAGCGAGGCACATCCAACATATAATGATAGATTAAATGTACTGTAGATGCATCTTTCTGTTATTTTATTTTATCAGAATCTATAGTAGCACAGTTTTAGGCAATAGTAAAAGCAGCAAAGTAAGGATCAAGGAGGTAGTCCCGTTTTGTAAACCCCTTGATTAAAGACAAACATTGCATATCATGTACCAGAGGAGACTGAACTCCTGGAATTTTTCAGAATATAATATATAGCAACCAAACTTAAAAAAAAATAAAAATATCTTGGTTTGATACTTTATTAATCAAACTCTCTTTACCGGTGCGTGGCAAGAGCGTGAGGGGTGATCTTCTGCTTCGAAGAACAATCAGAGACTAGATTTTCCTGGGGTCTGGGTACTGCAATAAATAATCAAGCAGAATTATTGGCATTATGGAAAGGTCTAGACATAGCCATAAGCAAAGGAATAAGGAGATTAAAGGTTCTTAGAGATTCAATGATAACCATTAGGATGATCTCCAAACTGAAACACGAAAGTTCTTCCTCCCTAGCTATGGTGACTAGCATTGCATGGTAGATGGAGAAATTTGAAGAGATTTCTCTATTCCACATCCTCGGGAATTTAAATGAAGACGCAGATAAATCGGTCAATCGCAGAGTAGAACTCAAGCTAGGGATATTCCAATATAATAATGATCAAGGGGTCTTTCCTGTAATATCCCCAGCTTCTTAAGTTACCTGGGAAAAATCATAATTTTTGACAATTTTGAGTTGATGGCAATTTTTTATCCGAATTGGATCATTATATTGTTTGTCATCCATCTTGATGCATTTGGAGTGGAAAAAGTGGAGGAATCAACTCACGGGACCATTTTTACTGTTGGACCTAGTTTAGCGAAATGGGGTCTGAAACCTTCCAGGACCATTTTGAGGCATCAAACAACATTTTTGGGGGGTAAAAATTTCTAGATTTAGTGTCACACCTTTTCATGTTATTCTACACACAATTATCTTTCCAATGGCGCTAAAAGCGCATCAATCAGAGTCTGTATGCAAAAGGTATGCCACTTAGAAGTTGATCTCCCTGTTTTCACACCTGTAGTTTAAGAGGATGTTGCGTCAGCCCCCATTATTTATGGAAAAGGAGTTAGCCAGATGTTTGTGATGTAAAAGACTTTAGAAGAGTATATTGTAATTCTAGTTAAGAGTTGATGTAGTCAAAATTAACCGCTAGTAGGCTATTGAGATGTGTTATAACTGGACCACTAAGAGGAATAAGCATTCCATTCTTTCGAGAGAATTTTGTTCCATAGCTGAGCAAAGATAGCTAGGAGAGATAGGAGGTAGAGCACACGGAGAGGATTTGTGCACTATAGCAGCCCACGAGCCACAGGCATTTCTTCTTTGTACCTGTAGCCATATTTCCAAACAGAGAAAGAGAGCGAAGCGACCTCACCTTCCAGTTGGGTTTACTCCTAAAAGGGTTTCCCAAAGAAAATATCTTATGTCTTATGTGTGTGTGTGCACTTATTTTGTCATTCTCTACTTTTCTGCATAATTTCCATTCGCATGCATGCACTAATTACAGTTAAATCCAAAGATCTTAAAGTTCAATAAACTGTAATAGTGTTGTGACGAACTATCCAGTAGAATATCCACGATAGTTTATGGATCAATTTTGGGTATAAATTTAGGAGGAAAAAGGAGAAATTGCAACACCAATGGAATGTAGGGGGCACTAAGGAATGAAATTCGCACTACATGAGAATGGAGGCAATTTTGATAAGACATGGAGGCCACCAAGAGGGAAAATTAAACTCCTCAAGGAGGGAAGTGAGCTAATGGAAGGTTGAGACCACAAGAAGAAGAGGGAGCGATAATGATAAATAGAACTTGGAGGCCATTGATTGGGACTTTTTGCCAATTTGAATTTGAACCAGATGTCCTTTTGAGCTGCTTAGCACAAGTTGATAGTGTTGCTTAGCACAAGGATTCCAAGCGGAATTCCACCTCTTCCTTCGGAGAACCTTAAGCGCATCCTTAGGAGAGAAAGTAAGAGTCCATTCTGGGCTTTTCTGCAGCTACATACATAGAGATGCTTTAGTAGTGCGTTTTTTTGGGCACATGAGGCAAATCGAATTACAAAGATTGGACCAGCACTAAGGGTGGTTTGGGTCTGGGAATTTGCAGAAGGTTTTCCTACCATTTGGGTTGAATTTTCATGCCATTTGCAAGGTTGGAAATAAAGACAGTTTTCAACGTTGAATTTATTCATTTTGTTGGTGTCTAGAAGTCACTGGGCAATTGTTGCACAGGGTAGAGAGAGAAGATAATTGCTAGAGTTTGGAGTTGGAAGAAGTGGAGTGTTTCAGGAAAGAATTTTGCAGGGGGTGTGAGATAATTCTTGGGTTACTTGGGAGATAATTCAGTAGCCCATTTCATGTAGCTCGCTTTGGTAACTAGTTAGAGTAACTCACACTATTTGGGGGTCACTGGAGACCATTGGGTTATGGCCAAACCCTTCCTGGGTTTTGAGGGCCTATTGAGGGGATGCTCCAACTAATTTTGCAGAATTTTCTGAGCATTTAAAGGGTTGAAACTCCAATTCCATTTTAGTTCTAGAGCCAAAATTTATTGGGCTAGCGCATAGATTTCTATGTTAAGTCACTCCAACACTTGGGTGTCACATCACCACCTAGGTTTTATGTAGCTTGCAGGAGCAAGCCTAGGTTCCATCTTTCTTGTTATTTGATGTACTCAGTTTCCCCGATAATAAAATGGCTCAATACTTTGCGCAATTTCCTTTAGTTTACTGATTTTGCTTGTGTGTCAAATTTTAAACTATAGTAGCTTAGTTTATGTTTTGATATTTGTTGTAATATTCCCTATAGATAATTCATGGGTTGTTTGGGAGATAATTCAGTAGCCCATTTCCTGTAGCTCGCTCTGGTAGCTATTTGGGGGTCATCGGAGACCATTGGATTCTGGCCAAACCCTTTCTAGGTTTTGAGGGCTTATTGAGGGGATGCTACAACAAATTTTGTAGAATTTTTGAGCACTTAGAGGGTTGAAACTCCAATTCCACTTCAGTTGCATAGCCAAAATTTATTGGGTCAGCGTAGATATTTTTGGGTGAAGCCATTCCAACACTTGGGCATCACATCACCACATGGGTTTTGTGTAGCTTGTAGAAGAAAGCCCAAATTCCATATTTCTTGTTATTTGATGTACTCAATTTCCGTGATCAATAAAATGGCTCAGTACTTTGCCCAATTTCCTATGGTTTACTAATTTTTCTTGTGTGTTAAATTTTAAAATGTTGTAGCTTAGTTCATGTTTTGATATTTGTTGTTAAATTCTTAGTTGGAATATTACAGTGGTATCAAAGCATGTTCTTGGCCAACTTGGGCACTAGAGTAGGTGATGCCACGCCCCTTTAGTGGAGCAATCTACTATGAGGGTAGGAATAAAGGAGGAAGAGGGGTTTGTGGTAGAGGATGTAGGCATGATCCCTTTTCCGATACGGAGGTTGAGAACACCAGAGAAGGTGGCATTTGGGTAGAGGAACACATGGAAAATGATGGGGGACATGAGAAAGGCGGCAATAGAGTGAACAATGAGACTCCAGAGAAGTTGGTGAGGCATAATAGAAAATTGATAGAAATGACGAGCAGAATGATGGGAACGCTTTTGCAAAATCTGCAAACTCGCACCAATCATGGGGATGATGGTTCCAAAATAGGAGAGGGAAGCTACACACATGAGCACACAAACCAGAAGCCATGCACACATGTGCTTGGGTAATCTAGTTGCCCCACCATGCCTCAGTTTTTAGAGGAGTCAGAGAGGGAGAGAGAATTAGAAGCATTTGCATATTTTTTAATGCCTTTCACCATAGGGGTTGAGGAGTATGATGGGCTAGAACACAATATTCAAAGGGCCATTTGGCTTGGGGAGTTTATCCACTTGAGGGAAATGCATAGAAGTGGAGTTGGGTCATCACATAAAGGGGTTCAGCAGAATCATTACCAGGAAACACAAAAGTTGGCAAGGAAGATTACACTTCCAATCTTTGACGGATTTGCTAGGAGTTCAATCAGGGTGTGGGTATAGAAGCTGAACACCTACCTTCATATGAACCCCATGCGGGAGACATGTCATTTGATTTGCCACTTTACACCTGGATGGAGAGGGGCATGTCATCATCACATCTTACACTAAGTTCACGAGGAGGATTTTTGAGTGATTTGACCATAAATAGCATGAATTGCACTTCTAGTAGTTGGCTAACCTAAAATAGACAAGTAGTATTGAGGCATACATGGGCTGAATTCCAGAGACCATTGATGATGGTCTCTGATATTTCAGAGGCAGGGTTGATCATGTCGTTCATTGAGGGGTTAATAGAGCCTTTGTGTGATAATGATCCAGATTTAAACAGGAACGCAATAGATTACAGATATAACCATAAATACAGAGATGCGATAACCGTAAATAAAGAGATGCAGCGGAAATAACACTTCATTTCATTAATGGAAAATACCGAAATATGCTTACAACCATAATTGGAAATAAACCAGCTAGGACGATGGTAGCTTATCT
>APFE031255936.1:0-11699 GCA_000404065.3 Pinus taeda | reverse complement strand
TGCTTTATCCTTCAACCATCCTAATGGGTATGGTTTCTTGTGAGGTTTAGTTTCTAATCCCAATTTCTTTACAATTTCTTTAGAAATCAAATTTAGTTGTGAGCCACTATCAAACAAAGTATCAATCTTTTGATGTTTGGAAATAACTCGAATATGAAAAAGCTCATGTATTTTTCTCTCATATTCTTCATCAATAATAGTTTGAGCAAAATTACTAGTAGATGCTTCAGAATTCTTACCTTTTATACCTGTGGCTGCAATGATTGTTTCATCTCCCGAATCTAACCCCAAATCTTTTTGAATAGTTGCAGTAGTCTTCTTCTTCTTGCCCTTCGACTTCTTAGGTCTCAGCTCTAGATGCAGAATCCAACAGTGCTCATCATCATTCCCCTCCTTGTTCTTGCTTACAGTGGGTTGGGATGGTCCCCCAACTTCTAGATTTGCATTATTTCCTCTGGCTTCTAGATGAGTAGCTTGTACAGATACCTCAACTATACTAGTGGGATTAAACATGAGGATGGCATGCCTCATGTAGTTGTGTAGACCACCAATGTACTCCAGCAGAGTCTCTGGTAAGTCTAATGAGATACCCAACATCAATGCTCTCTTTCTTAACTCTTGAGTATACCCTTGCACACTTTGTCATTTCAACTGTCGAAGAGTTTTCCAACTCGTCATGGCATGTTGCATGTACACCAATGGATAGAACTGATTTTTGGCTGCAGCAACAAATTGACTCCAGACGGAGATGGTCTTCAAATGTTTCTTCATATCAACTTGGTTTCTACCTTCCCACCAAACCAAGGCAGTGCCTCCTAGGCATAGGCTTGACAGCTAAACTCTACTCTTGTCTAAGTTGATATTTTGCACTCTACAATACACATAAATTTGTCTAATCTAATTGTCCAACTTTTCAGCATTTAGCTCTCCATCATATATAGGCAAATTAAATTTAACATCTAGCTTAATCAAAAATGCTTTCTTATTATGCACAGGGCTATTAGGAGGTGTGAGAAAGCTTTCCCCTTTCCCCTTTCCTTTTGAGTGGTCATGGGAATGAGACACATCTTCTTCTTTATCTTGTTTAGAACTTGATGAATCTCCATCCTTGTGCTTTCTAAAGTCCCTATACATTTCTTCTACCATAGACTTTATAGCTAGGAAACTCTCTATGAATTGAGGGTCTGGCCCCATAGAACCTTTCTCTAATATTGTCTTTTGAGGATAGACTCTCCCAATTTCAAGATTAGTTTCAACCAGCTCTCCTCCTAATTTCAGATTTGATCTCGTGAGCATTCAACAACTAAACCAACACAAGGTTGTCTAACCTTACAGCCTAGAGCTCTGATACCACTTGATCTGATATTCACCCTATGAGTAACATCAGTTGAAGATTTATTAAACAAAGGTATTACAGACCCATGTGCTTGTGTGTATTCTGTGTTATTGAAGCAACAAATCAGTCAGATTGCCAAAACACAGACAAAAAAATGGAAAGACAACAGCGAAATATAGTAAGCAAATACAAAGACACAAGAATTTTTAATAAGGAGTTCACCCTATTCTCCAGGGCTACGTCTCTAGTCCAGCTTTTAGTTGTGGCCTTGTTTTATTGTGCCTTTAAGTAGAGAATTACAATACAGGGACTCAATGTGAGTTCTCCTGAAGTAGGTTTTGCTTGGCAGGGTGGTTCATGGACCCACGCCACTGGAGTACATAGACTCTTCTTCTTCCTACCAGCTTTGTGACCTTCTGGTCTACAGTGGGAAGAGCCAAGTGTGGTCCTCAGTCCAGATAGATTCCTCTGTGGGATGGCTCGAATCTCTCAAGCTCTCTGGTGCTCGATGCTACAGCTGGTTAGCTTGGCCCTCTGTCTCTTTCTGCTCTTGCTTTACTACCTTCTTCTCTAGTTTCTGTCTCTCATTGTTCAGTCCTCCCCTTGAGGTTCATTCTGACTGACTCGACTTGTGTATTCTATCTATGTTCACGGGCTTTAGCCATTCGAACTCATGTCTCTTAGTTTCCTCTTCCACCTTTGTTGATTCACCTTCTGCAGCTACACTTGGAGTTCCCTGTTCAGCGTCAGCATGAATGCTCAGGGAGTGGCCACTTGTCTTCCTATAAATGGCACTAACCAGCTTTGTCGGTTCGTTTCTTCAGTTATGTCGTGGATGAAGTCTTTCCTCCACCATGTCAGTCGAATGGATTCCAAATCTTTACAAATCACGGTGTATTCCTTCATCGATTCCGCTTCCTCCATCAGGCTTGATCTCAGTCGTTCGATTTGGGTCTCCCAGATCCAACGTCATATGCACATCATGTGTGATTGACTTGCTCGACCGATAACATGCGATCAACGACGATTTTCTCACACCTCCGCTTGCCACACATCGATTGTTGAGTGGGATCGCTCTGCCTCCATCCAGAACTGCTTACCATTTTCGAGCACCCAAATCAATACCACCAGTTTCTAGAGCGTGGGTCATGCCTCCGTATGTTTCGCACTGTTCTCCTCTTCTACCCATGGTTCTCTAGTTCGCCATGTGTATGAGTGTTCGGGCTTCCACCATTTCAGCCCTGCTTTCCCGACGATGTGCGATTGCATCAAAATCCACCTCCTTTTCCTGATCTGGGGCTCCCAGGGGCTACTTTGACCTACTGCGCAGTCTCCGTGGGCCTCGGTGAGTGCTTTGATTGAGGTCCTCGTCGTTTTACTTTGGCTACTATTGCCACTGGTTTAGGGGTGTTTTTAGTCGTTGTTATGAGTTCTTAGAGATTTGTCCCGACCTGATACAGTCATGGTTCTTTGAAAATCTTTTATGGATCCAATTAGGATCATCCATGCCTCTTTGAAATTTTTGGTGGATGTTTTTTTTTGTCCATGTTTGACGGATGCTACTAGTTGTTTCTATTTTTTGGTGGTTCTTTCCATTAATTCTTGCTTTTTCCCTTTCAAAAAAACATCTTTCCAACACACATATTTCCAATAAGGCTTCAATTCATGCTTTTACCATTTTTTATTGATTCCATTTTGTTAGTCACATTTTTATGGATTTGACATTTAGAATTTGGTGTGGATTTAATTTCATTTTAATATTTTTTTTTTTTTTAGGATGTTGGAAACAAGGTGTTCAAAGCACTCAAGAGTTTGTTTAACATATCATATTATGTTATTTATTTTGAATTTTATATAATAGCTATATAAATTTATTGGATATTAATATCATTTTTTCTTTTTAAATTGCAAAGGAATGTGTATGTAGTGTAGCATCTTGACAAATTTGCAAAACAATTTTTAAGAAGTTTTAGAAAAGGGTAAGTGAAAATATGTGTGTCCTAATTTGATCCTGTTAGGAATTAGTGTAGCCATATAAACAAAATGGCTAGTAAACTAAGATGAACATCAGAACACTTACCTCATGATATATTTCACATTACCATGACTAAAAAAAATCATGAAGATCTCAAAACTTTGCCGAGGATGAAAATTAATTATGAACGGGGAATGAAGATATCAAAATTCTAACCGACATGAAAATTAGTTATGAAGTTGATAGCTCAGATATTGTCAATAATGCGAAAGCTAAAATTCAAGACAATTAATTGCTCCAAATCATCAAAGGTTGATCTTTGCTAGGCATGATCTTGAAGATGATAGAAGCGTAGTTGATTATAATATTTGGAAGAATGTACCCTTCTTCTTGTCCTTCATATCGCAAGTTATATGTAGGTCTTTGTGAAGTTTTTGACTTGTGAGACTATTATAGTTGATGTTAAGAGCTCTGATGTAAATGCTAAAACTCAAGATAAGGAAGGAATTTTGCTATATTAGAAAAGGTTGATCGTCATTGGGATAAGAAACCTTAGGATAGGACATTTAAAGTTTTATTCTAAAGCAATTGACTCTCCCCTTAGTTCTTTTTCTATGTGGTGGTATGCAAAAATTTCTCAATAACTTGAACTTGAGTGTTAGAAATAATTGACGATAATAAGGAAATTATTTTAGATGAGGATGGAATTCCTCCATATTTAGAGGTTGATCTTTATTGAGAAGTAAGGACAACTCCTATAAGTAAGGGAAAGATTATCACCTTAAAAATGGTACAAAACCTATATTTAATGAGGTTGGCACCATTTTCACAAATAGTAGTAGCATTATGTTCAAGAGAAGCATCATCATCGTATTAATGCATATTATATAGAATTTGGTTCATATTCTATCCATTTTCATTTTCTACTTATTTCAAGACTTCAATAATTTTCATTTCAACTATTCAATTTGGTTTGTTGATCCTTTTCCTTTTCCATTTAAAATATTTTCTCAAATGAATCACTTATTATGGCTCACTTGTATCTCCGCCTATATTCTCGTTATGCGGAGTTGTCTAATTGTTGTAATTATTTGGAGGCTTTAGGTCCTTTTGTGTCTTCCACAAATTTTTTCTATCTATTATTAGAGTAGGATTGTTGTCCATTTTCCTTAACTAGGAAAGAAATTTCATAAGTTCTTTTAGAAATGTAATTAAATATTGTCTATGAAACCTAATGTAGTTGGATTTGAGATTTAGTGGCATAGGAGGCACTTGGGTGGTGGAAATTCTTTTAACCAATTTATGTCAACTACAAGTCTATATTATTTTATTAAAAATGTAAAGAAAAAAACCATAAAAAATGACAAAGTTATAAAATAAATGGTGATTATTATAAAAAAATAAAAATATGGAATTCCTCTTCGAGCCCTTTGGCTAGCTCAGTCAGATTCTCAGAATTGGATTAAGCCTGCGGACGGGCCCACGACCCTCGGCGAGCAAAGGTGCACGTAGCTCTGCCTACACAAGGCCATGCCTCGCCAAGCCCCTAGTCAGGCTCCATCGCTGCTCTGCAAGCCCTAGGCCGTGCTGTCTTCAACCACTGGGCAAGGCTCCATCTGATTCATAACATCGGATGAGCCCCTCACTCGATTTTTTTGAATTTTTTATTTTCAAATATCATTTTTTTATACAAAATTTGTAAAATTTGTTATTTATACTCTCTTTTTTATTCAAATTTTAACAAATTTTTTAATGTGGGTTTTTAGCGAAAATTTACTAAAATACATATTTTTTTAATTATATCTATATGCAAAACGTGTAATTTTTGTGGACTTTTTTAAATTATTATTTTTCGTGACAATTATTTTTTGTGTATTGAAATACTAATTAACGATATATAAATATAAAAAAAATCATAGTCTCAAAATATTATTTTTTTTTTTTTTTAAACTTTGCAAAAAAATTAAAATTTTCATTATAAAAAAATAGTGCAAAGGAAAACAAAACAAGAAATTGAAAAGCCTTAAAAACCAAATATGTAAGGATGAAAAAGATGAAGAGGAATAAGAGAATTTAAAAAATGGTTAAATAATCAACATTTAAAAAAAAAAGTCCAGACCTAATACATTAGAAAATTTAAAATGTAAAAAATATGTCCTTTAAAGAAAGGGGTTGATGCCACATCAACACTTTTCAAAACTAATAATCACTGACATTTAAAAACATGATCCATAAGAAGATTTAAAGCATCAACACTTTTCAAAATTAGTTTATTTTTTTGCTACATCAAAAAAATAGATACTCGTATTAGTTCCCGTTTTAAAGTTTACATTCTTAAGATTATTATTATATGCTTTCAAACTTTTTGGAGGTGCTTTTTGAATTTGATTATATTTGTTGTTATGTGTTTTTCTTTGTCTTGTTTGTTAGGTTGTTTCTTTTTTCTAAAAAGTTGAAAATGAATTGATGAATATAGAAATATAATTAAATCAACAGTTCTCAACATTCTTCGGTGTCCTTAAAACACATAACTAAGTTAATTGTATGAATTTGTTATATATTGGTGGTTATTGTTGTGATCTAGGGTTCAAGAGAATCAATTACAGGTATTGTAATGAGATCCATTTGGATAGAAAGGTCAACTGCATAATTGACTGCTAGATACGGTCCAATATCGAGATTGTCCTTTGGGAGATTTAGAAGCATAAATTATATAACGTTGATCCAAGATTGTTAGAGGTGATTATGTCTTAAATGAGTTGAATGAGAAGCTAGAGACTTGTGGTCGTGGAAAGGCCATTGTAAGAGACTTCAGAGTGGGTATAAATTTCGAGGAGGACCACTCACACAATGTGACATGCTAATTTTAAATTATCAATTTTATTACAATCTTTGTAATGATAGAGATGTAATCATTAAATTGGGGATTTCGAATGATTCTTACATTAGTAAATAGGTATGATTGAGTTGTTGGTTGTTGGAGTTTTGTTGAGATATTTTTTGAACAATATTCTCCTTATTTGGAATCTGTTGGATTCTATGGGCAATATTTATGTAGCCTATAATTTGGCTTGGAAATGAACAATATATGAATTTTTTTGTGTGCACTATGTCTATTCCTCATATTTCCTTGTTCTAGGTTATAAAAAAAGTTGATAGGCTATAAAAGAAATTTGGACGATGAATTAGATTAAATGAAAAGATTGAGAGGCTATAACAATGAATTTGACACAATTCTAAATATTTTTATCAATTAAATGTTCTTCTAGATAGCTCTCAAATTAAAATATAATTTTTATTCTTGTATTAGCTAATTTCTTAAAAAAAATTATAGATGTATCATTGATTCATACTTGACTTTTGGAAACCTTACTTTTCCTAAGAGCATTAACTCACATTCCCATTCAAGATATTTTCATCACGTGATAATATATTTTATTAAAACTGCAAAACTTATATATCATCATTAAAATTTACTACTACTAATACACACACATGTATATGATAATGGGCTACATGTAAAACTAATTATCCAAACTTATTATTGGAGGATGGGATATTACTACATCATTGGTGTTACTAAACGCACACTTAAGTTGTAAACCCTCAAACAGGTAATTGTATTTCTAAAATTATTCTTTTGTTATGTTATTAGTTTAAAATTAATTTTCTAAATTATTTTTCATTATGTTAGGATGCCATATAATAAAACTAACATAAATTCATTTTAATTTTAAGTTCACTTAGGTAGTAATATGAATGAAAAAATTGGTGACCAAATGTGATACCATCACTTCATTACTAAATGTTCATATCTATTTTTTATAAGGGAAGTATGTATCAAAAGCTTCATAAGAATATGGAAATTGGGTGTGGAAGGAGTATACTTCAAGCGACAAAGACTCATATTGTGTTTCTGGCTGCAGTCATTTCAAATCTCTGGATATATGCTCTCTATGTGAAAATTGTGAAAGAAAGTTGTATAAATGAGCTCTATTGGGTGGTCCCATAATTTTTTGGTTGAAAACAAATGTTAAAATTCAGTCAAATGATCTTAGCTCAAGTAGTTAGGTGAAGAATTGATTTCTTGAGTAGAGCCACTTATATTTTCTAGAGACATGTTCTACTTTGTTTGGTTGTAGAATTTTTGAAATATTTCTATCTTGTTTAGTAGCCGAAGCAAATATTTCAAAGTTATTGATCCCTAATTTTGTTTTTATTTAAGAAAGAGAAAAGAAAAATATTACAAGTGGATTTGGTTGGTCATCTAGTGAACAATCAATTTATGTAGTCCACACAAAAAAACATGTGAAAATTTATAATAAAGTTTATTTTCCACTTCCTATGATTTATTATTATAGTAGGCAATCAGAAGTTGCTGAGGTGGATATCTTATATCATTTCTTGGAATCATATGAATATCAACAGAAAAAATAATATGAAAAGTGTGTCAAATGATCCTAGCTCAACTAGTTAGGTGAACAATCTTTTTCTCAATATCAATGCCTTCAATTCTCTGGAGACATGTTGTAATTAGTTTGTTTGTAGAATTCTTGAAATAGTTTTGTCGGTTGTAACAACATAAGAAAATATTTTGAAGTTCTTTATTCTCTAATTTTGTTTTAGCTTAAGTAAAAAAGAACTAGTTAGGTAAACATTTTTTTTCTCAATATCAACGCCCTCAATTCTCTGGAGACATGTTGTAATTAGTTTGTTTGTAAAATTTTTAAAATAGTTTTGTCGTGTGTAACAACATAAGAAAATATTTTGAAGTTCTTTATTCTCTAATTTTTTTTAGCTTAAGTAAAAAAGAAAAAAATTCTTACAAGGCAATTTCGTTGATCCTCTACTAGTGATTAAGTTTATGTAGTGCACATTTAAAAACATATGAACATTTATAATACTATTTTTTTTAGCTTGCCATGAATTTTTATTATAGTAGGAATTTAAAGTTGTTGAGGTAAATATAAAAGGAGAGTTCGTGGCGTCATATTAATCTCAAGAAAATCATAAATAATGATAAGGAAAATCCTTTTATTTACAAATATTTTTCTAAATATGTGTTTAAATCTCTCCATCCTCCAAGTGGAATTTGTGTATCTATCTGGTATCAAAATATTTTGAAAAAATATTTCTTTGAAATTCTATTCATCGTTGATCGCTATATTTACCAAAATCAAAAGTGGAAACAATATAAAGATGCACAAGAAATAAATGTAGGCTAATAAGTCACTAACATTTTTCCCACCTAGTATATGCTTTTTTTTTCCCAATCCTTTTACCTAGTAGCAGAAGAGGTAAAATCTCTAAGATCATCAGGTAAGCTTTAGAATATCATCAACCCAAGTTTTGGAGGTTATGTGAAACCTTTGTATAAGAAAAGTTAGTTTTGTGAAGAAGGTACAAAGATGTGAATGTAACTTGATAAAATTGTTGGTTTATGTATCCAACAACAAATTTTCCACTTAAAAAGGATAACAACATTGTAGGTTCTACATTTTATGTTACGATAGATATTTATCTCCTTTTGCTAAAAATTATAGATCAAAAGATATTTAACTTTTTAGCTGCACATGATAGGGAGATTGTAATTACTTTTACTATTATCTCTACATGTACAAAGATCTTGACATCAAGAATATCAATATGTTTGGGAATACTAGGTTTGTTTCTAATTAAATAGAAATTTTGTATCATGTATATTGGGGTTTTCATATTTTAATGTAGAAAACATTATTTTCCTATTACACAATGTTTGATAATTTTCTGAAAAGAAAGTCTTATCTGTTATATATATATATGTGTGTGTGTGTGTGTGTGTGTGTTGTCATGTATATATGGGAAAACATAATCTCTTTTTTCATAAACATGTAATGATCATATCTGTGTACTAGAGAATGGACTATAGTAGCATCACTAAATTCATTGAAAATTAAACATACAATATTGTTGTCTATAATAGGAAAAAGTTTTCAAAGCTTTTGTGGTGTTAACATAATTATTTTGTTATGTAGTTGGCTTAAGAAAATATTAAGTATAATTGGTGACCTAATGTAAAACTTACATTGAGGATATTTCACATATTATTATATTTTCAATAATTTAGGTAAGCTCTAATTTTCTAGTTGATGTGTTTCATATTTATACAGTCTTAAAAACAATTATGAACCATGATAAAATAAATGTCAATAATTTGCTATTTCACAATTAAATTAAAATTTATAAATCTCAATGATATGTTAATTGACAATTAAATTAAAATTTATAGATAAAGGAAATATCAAAGTAAATTTTATTTTAGTTTAGATGTTTTTTGTGTGGTTTAGTTTCAGTGTTATTTTAGTGTTTTAATTAAATTTATATATCTATAAAAAAAATATAATATTATTAAGATTCACTCATAATAAGATTGCCAAAATCAAAAGGAAAAGGGGCATGCTTAAAAGGGAAAGAAAAATGAAGCAAATAAAAAAAACGATTCATATGCATCACCGTCAGAATTATTTACAATAATTTCACTACAGCTCCAATGTAATCAAAATGGGGCAATGTCGACATAACTTCCCTGCAGATTGGATCGGCCTTTTGAGTACCGATGAAAAGCATGTGGTTCCGTGGTCCCCGGTCCCTCCCTGCGTATGTCTCAAAAACGCTATTTCAGGTTGATCGCCATCAAAATTGACGTCCGGCCAACAATTCCGAAGGGCAGAATACCTGGCCTGTTTGAAATGCCAATGAAAGATTTCAAATTTCCGAAGTAACCGTTGCCAATAACGACGTATCTTCGCCTAGAGATTGGATCTCCTTTTTTCCATTAAGCACGTCAATTATGTGGTCCCCGCTCCCTCCTTGCGCATCTTTTAACTTCCCTAGAGATTGGATCTCCATTTTTCTATTAAGCACGTCGACTACGTGGTCCCCGCTCCCTCTCTGCGCATGCCTACATCCTTATCAAACCTCCGTTTCTTGTTATTCCGACATGCAGAATGCTTTTCTTGTTATTCCGATGTGCAGAATGGTTTGGAAGTTCCGGTAACTGATTTTAAATTTCCTTCGAACGGTAACCGATGAGTGCCTGATTTGTTTATAAAACCACATACAGTTTTAAAGCATTCATTTCATTCCTCTCATATCTTTGGCACTCTGAACCGTAGGTTGGTCCTGTGGATGGCCGATCTCTGTATATATTTGTTCTGTGTTTTTATATACGTGATGTCTACAGTTTCTCTGTGGTTTCTGTTGCTCAGAGGCTATCCGAAAGCTTTGGATGGATGGAGATGAAGCTTTTCTTCCATGGAAGAATCTGGTATGATTCATTCTTGTTATGCTAAACTTTTCTCCACTCATATTTGAGCTTTTCACCTCAGATTTCATGGAAGGAAACATATGTTTTGTGTTTTTTGGTATTTTGTTTTGATTTTTGATGTGTTATTAAATTCTATTTTCTACCCAGGTAGGTGCGGTTGCATACTTTCATCCTTGGAGAATTGTGACAAACAGAGTTGGTCCGACCCTCTATCAATCATAACAGGTAAATAGATATGCAATTACCATTCATACTTTAGCTTTTCTATAATAACAATAAATAATGTTTATGTGTACCATATCATATTTTCAGTGTGTTCTACTGTGTTTCTCACCTTTCTATATTACTTTTATTCCTCAATTTTTCTATGTTTACTGTTGCTTTGTGTTGCTACTTCTATGCATTTATCTTATTCCTAAAATTCTGTGTTGATCGTTGCTTTGTGTTACTATTTCTTTGAACGTTATGTCCGGCTTAAAACCAATGAAATTTCTCTTTCTATGTTAGGAACATGCAGTTTAGAGTGTCCAATCTCTTTCTATGTTATATGTTTTCATTTATATTTTTCTTCAGGTTTGCTGTACAAATCTGAGACAAGCTACGTCCGTGAATATCAGCAACTTACATCCTTCACTGTATAAATGGGACGTTGTAAACTTAGGCACCTCTTGTTTTTGTCATAAACTCTTCTTGAGTTCAGCTTTTAAGGGCGTCAAAGCCGTATGGCCAGGAAAAAATGTACTTCTCCGTTCACCTTGCAATATAACAGCACATTGTTAAAATAAACTGAAATACATTTCATAGCAACCGTTTAGGATAAAGAAAGAATCATATTCCGTGAATATGAGTAGCTTACATGCTAGGGAGTATAAATGGGAGGTTGTAAACCCGACATATATATATTTTTTTTTACAAACTCTTCTCCTCCAGTCCAGATTTTAAAGGACTTTTTAAAAGCTTTACACAATAAATATTTGCATATTTTATATAAAAAAATTAAATTCGTGGATGATATATTAGGGATGATATTTTTAAAAAGTTGTTTCTTAATATTACAAAGACAATTATAATTGTATTTAAAT